>VNKC01002013.1:0-124333 GCA_008042775.1 Drosophila pectinifera
GGTCTTCAGAAGACATCAAATGCGGATTTTTGGGTCCTTAAATCGGCATTTTTATATCCTAATTTTTGGTCAAATCATTTTTAAGACAATATTTTATTATTAAATAATTAAGATTTTAGCGGCGATTCCGAATATGAACGGCATTTGGCTGTCATTCCATTTTTGGCTAAATTATGCTCTTCAGAAGACATCAAGTGCTGATTTTTGGGTTCTAAATAAAAATAAAAATAACCATAACTTGGCCAAAACAGTCTTAATTTCAAATCGGAAAGCTTTTCTTTGTTAGATTTTAATTGGTTAATTAATCTGCATATTGAGTTTAGAGATCAGAATAAATAAATTTTTTGTCGATTTTTGACAATTTTAATGATGTAACCCCTTATCATTTTTTCAAAAATTGGCCAAAATTTTTTTGTTCCATATTTAAATTATTTTAATTCTAACTAATTAAGATTTTAACGGCGAATCGAACAGTATACGGCATTTGGCTGTCATTCCATTTTTGGCCAAAATATGCTGTTAAGAATATATGAATTTTTGGGTCTTTAAATCTATATTTTTATATCATAATTTTTCACAAATCAGAGTTTAATTAATTAGTTTTAAATTCGGAAAGCTTTTCTACGTTCTAAGGACGCTATCGAAAGGAAAAATATACTCGAGAGCTCTATGACATAGTGATTTTATTTGAGGATACATGGTTACACGAGTGCTGTATACTGGCTTGGCCAAATGGGCCCGTCGTCCGCCTACGGGTCCAACCGGAGTGTGCTCACAATGAAGGCCAATGCGGAACGCTGCTGCTGCGGCGCCGCATCCGCCTGTAGACGTTGCTCTAAGAGTGGACTGCATGTGAATAGCGGCGCCGACTGCTCTGGAACAATGCGGTATGCTACGCGTCGCCAGGTGCCTCGAACCTCGTCCAGTCGATCCTCCTCCAGAGCCTCGCGCATCGCCGGCAGGTCAGAGGATTTGGCCAACTTAAGCAGGTGGGCAATGGCCAGGCAGAGCTGCTGTTGCAGCGCGTCCCTGTGGTTGTACTCCTCGAAATTGTCCAGAGCGTTGGAGCGCTCAAGCGCATCGAGAAGCGAGCGCCATACCTGTGGAAAGTGGGTTCCGAAATCCTGGCGAAGCTCCACCTGCAACAGAACTCCCGTGGCATTGATGCGCACCTTAAAGTTGGCATGCTGGACTACCAGTTGGCTCAAGGCCGGGAACAGGATCCCCGCTAAATGATTAGTCGCGAAGAAGGCCCTGTGCTTCACCAGATTTCCGATGGCATGGCAGGCGTTCCACTTAACTTTGGCACTGCCGGCGGATCGCACACAGTCCAGAAGCTTGGACATGGCCAGCTGCATCTGTTCGGTGTTCTCGGAGGCTTGTAGTTGCAGTATCTGCAGAAGATTTCCCAGAGATCGCACGGTATTGGCCTTGACTTTGTCGTGATCACCGCACCTTTGAGTGGCCGCTTGGATGAGGCGTCCGAGGAGCTCTTCAGATATTCTTTCGGTGTGGTTGGGAATTGCTGCGATCAAGGCATCACTGATGTTGCCCAAGGCCCAGGCAGCCTTAATCCTTACAGCCAACTGGGGATCGTTGATGATTCGCAGCGTTAGCTCCGCTGCATTCTCCACAAACACCAGATCAGCCTTCAGGGAGGGATGGAGTACGTAAACAGCGAGTGCCCGCAGAGCAGCGGCCCTGACCAGCGGCTCCTCGCCATCGTCGCTGGCACAGCCGCTCAGGAAAGCCAACAGGGCATTCCTCTGACCAGCAGGTAGCCTCTCGAAGCTAAAACTTCCCATGTTGGACAGGGCATCGCAGAGGGCACACTTTAGGGAAGCTCCAGCGGCGTCATTATAGGCTCCGTAAATGCCAGGCATCAAATGGAGCCAGAAAGACAGCTGCATCTCCCGTTCTGGCGGTTCCGGAAGTAGTCGGCCTAGCTGGTAGCCAACGGAATCCAAGCACCGGGCAGCGTAAAGTCTTACATCAGCAGTGGTATCCCTCAATCCTTCCAACAGAACTCTCGACAAACGGGCCTGATGCCCACGGAGCAGGCCAACGTGGGTCGCCATGGCCAGAAGGACCTGGAAGCACTCCACGCGCATTGGGGGTCCGGTACCCAAGCTCTCCAGCTGCCTCAGGACTTGCCTCAACAGCCATGAATTCCGGGGAATGGCGGGAGCAACCAGTTGACCATGATTCAGTGGTCTCTGTTGCGCAGGCTGCTCCTGCTCTGTCTCCTCCTCTAACTCCAGCTCCGTATCCGAGTCGCAGAGCTCTAGGAAGTCCTGGCCGGACTGCAGCTCCTCCAGGTTGAGATCCCGCTGGCTTGGAGCGAGTCCAATGGCGCTGGCCATCTCCGGCGTAAGCTTCGGCGTAGCCACCAGCATTTCCATGACCAAAAGCGCCGACACAGCCACTGGAGAGTCCGTGCTCTTGATTAGTTTCTTAACGTGGCCGACAAACTCGTAGACGAAACCCATCTCCAGCTGCTCAAAGGGTGTAGCCTGCACGAGAACGGCCAGGCACTTAAGGCACTGTGTCAGCACTGGGGGTGCATACTCTCTCTCCAATATGGAGCACAAGGAGCGATAGGCCGCGAGCACGGAGCTGGCCAGGCTCACGGCGAAGGGAGTGTAGTTGCTGGGTCCTCGGGAGCAGGCCTGGCTCAGGTAACCCTTGGATCCGTACAGCAGCTGGGCAGCCAGTTGCAAGGCCAGCGCACGGCAGCGGGAGTTGCCGTCCGTTTGGCCCAGGAGCAGCAGGTGCCCACCACCGCCAGAGTCGGCACTGGGAAACAGAACGTGCCAGTAGCCGTAGAGCGTGCGGCGGGGAAGTTGCTTGGTCAAAGATCCCAGCAATTGCAGGGCGGAGATCCGAACTTTGGCCTGAAGCTGTCGGAGCTGCTTGGGTTCCGCCAACTGATCCGAATCGGAGGGCGGACAGTTCTCGCCGGAGTCACCCGTAAGACAGCCGTAGTTGAGATTGCCCATCAGCAGCAGGCGGTCCCGGGGAGCACTTTCAACCGGCAGGGATTCATTGGCGTTGTTGTTTTGGTTTCGTTGCTTGGCGAGTGATCTCATCTTCCGCACCTTGTTTTTCCGACCGCCCGAGCGGTTTTTGCTTCCGGCGGTGGCCTGCTGCTCCGATTCCGTTGATTCCTCCTCGTGTCCATAGGCGGCGGATTGCTGGGCGGGTTGCACCTTCCTCGGCAGCTGCATCTTGGCAGGTGCTTCACCGTCCGCTCCATATTGCACGTAACACTGAACTATGCCCATCAGTTCGGGTACATGCTGGGCAGCATAGTCCGGCTGCCTGGCCACCAGCTTCTGGAGCAGCTGCAGGCTGTAGGCCACTATCAGGGGCAGCTGTTCCTGCTCCGCGGTGTCTAGCCAACAGCCCTCGAAATGGCAGTGTATGAGGGAATCGGCAACGCTTGGGCTGGAATTACCCTCTTCGGGCTGCTCCAAATCGACCAGCACGGCTTCCTGGCACTTGATAAGGAGCAGAGCTGCTTTTACATCCTTGGAATGGGGCAACTCGGCTAAACCTGGCCAGTAGGCGGGCAGTTGTTCCTTTGGCAATGTTTTCAGCAGCGATAGCAGCAAATTTAGTTCCTCCGCCAGCTTCTCCCGATTACCGCCGCTCATCAGCCACTCCACCAGCAGGTGTGACCTCACCAGGATCACTTTTCTGGCCAGGATCAGTTCACTTAGCCACAGCTGCCAGTTCCGCAACAGGTCGAGGTCCCCTCTCGCTCGCACTTCTTCCAGCAGCTGCCGCAGACGTTCCCCCGGCACGCCCACCGGTATGGCTTTCGGTTGCCACAGCTCCTGGATCAGCTGCAGATGCCGCTGGCACGTCGCCTCATCCTGATTTGCTGCTAATTCAGCGTCCACAAGTCTCCGCCGGAGAGCGTCATGCATCTCCCTGTCCTTGTCCATCGCGTTTCCAGACTGTAAATTGCCAGGGTGGTCAACCTCCAAACAGGCGGACAGAGTTGCCGCCATTGAATAAGAACATACTAAAACCGGTCGATAAAATACCACACTCTTATCGATAACGATATGTTTACAATTCACGGCGCACTTTTTAAAATAATAAATAATACATAAAATATGAAAATATTATATAAAAATAAATTCAAACTCTGGTAAATAGTTAAATAACACAAACAAAAATCAAGAACATTTATTATTTTATTAATTGTAACTTATTTGAGCTCACTTCCGGAATGAAATCCTTCTTTCTCTTCAGTTGGAAAAAAAACCATTTATTCAAGCATAATCTAGCTCCACCAGAAACGAGGTCTGCAACGAAATAGCCCCTGCAGACGCACAAATACAAAACACACGAAAGCACTATCCACCGATCCACAGGCCAGGCCCCCAAAATATCAAACGTATCAATATCTTTCAGTATCTGCGAACACATCGAGTAGTCCCTGAGCTAAGCGATGAAACTGGCCAAGGGGGCTCTGGACCGACACCTGCTTAATTCTAGGTACGTCTGTATATATATAGTATAGTATATCTGTATAATCCTGTATATATAGATGTATAATGTGTGTATATCGGTATAAACATGTAAAATGGTAATGCAGGCTACAGGCGGGATTCTAGTGATCAAAAGGCGGGGGGTGGGCATTAGAATTCATGTTGTAAACTTTCAGATTTGTACAAATTCATTCACTTTCACTTATACATTCATTTGTGTGTTTCGCCTTTGGTTTTTTGAGTCTTTTTTGAGAAACACGTGGCCAAAATCGTGAGCTAATGTAAATGTAAGTGTAAATGGTGTACACAATATATAGAAACGTATATATAATATCGCTAGTTATATAATATCAAGAGTAGAGAGAAAGATAGACGTGAGCACTCGCACAATTTGAATCTTTGGCAAGACCGCAGATACTGATCACAAGAATCGTTTCGATTTACATTATATAGTTAGTCCGTAATGCTAGGCTACAACTATTTCGTACTCGCTCGGAAAAATTTGGCTAATTGTGGAGCAGTGACTCGGGTACATTCATCACCATCAATAGGAATACGTTACACGGCTGACAAATTCGAATCCCTGTCGGTTAAGTACTCTAAGGTCTAAATTCGCATTTCCCCAAAACTTTCCTGCTCCCCTAATCCCCTATATTCTCACGGCTCGATAGCTCCCTCGCCGGGATAGAGGTTCACCAGGATGGCATAGTAGTGGCATCCAGCGGCCAGCACCACAAACAAATGCCAGATGGCATGTGCCATTGGTATCAGACCGTCTGCCTTGAAGAACACAATGCCCAGAATGTAGAAGGCGCCGCCGAACTTTAACTGCAGCATGCCATGAAAGTGATGGCCAGTTAACACAACTACCAGCGCCGGGCCGAGGCCCATTACCAGGTAGAAGAACGTCTCCAGACACTTGTAACGCTCGTGGAAAATCTGCATTTATGAAATATATGTATACTTTGCAAATTGGATACTTCACGAGCTGCACCCACCTGCTGGTAGGCAATCCCTACGGCCGCCATCAACCAGATGACCCACTCCATGCAGAAGAGAATGGCCGAGTGGTCCGTGTTCTCTAGCGTAAGCCAGGGGAAATATGAGCCGGCGATGAATACATAGATCATGGCCCTGTCGCACCGATGCAGCACGTTCTTCAGTCCCTGGTACGTCTGCCAGCCGAGACTGGGCCATGCCTTGACGTGCTTTGGAGGTCTGCACAAGATAAACACACAGCAATGAGTCAGACGGAGTCTAGACAAGATTAGACAGCCACTTACTTGTGTTCGGCGCAGTAGCAGGAGCAGTGAAAGAAGGTCGACACGGTGAAGAGCATGCACAGAGCGCCGCCATAGACCCAGGACACCAAGTACTGGCTGGAGCTCGAGGAGCGTTCAAACAGCTTAATGGCCGCAAACACGGCCGGCAATATCCAAATCCCGTGAGTAATCACATTGGCCACCTGCTCAACCTGTAACGGACGCGACACAGAAACAAGCTCATGTAGACTCGGGCGGAGGAATGCGAAAATACGAGTGGAGAAACTTACCTCGGTTGGCTGGTAGGCACAGCCTGGCTTGGCCTTGGCATTCTTCCACTTGACATTCCGAAGGCGTAGCTTGAGATTGGAATTCGACTGAATGATCGACTTCCAGAACTTGCTGAACAGATTCTCGAGGAAGGCGTACTTGTTCTGCAGATCCTGCATCAGGCTGAGCTCTCCATTGTTGCGATTCCGGTTGCCAATCAAGTGTTCATGCCCAATCCCACTGCCGTGGCCACTCCCGGTGCTGGTGCTCATCGTGGACAGACTGCGGGGATTAGATTGTTTAGCAAATTGGTTGTCCGACTCGCGTAAAATTGATTGATTACCACGGGGGCTAACCCATCCACCCACGGCCACGACCACGCCCACGCCCAAGCTCAAGCTTCCCTTCCTTCCTGCTTTCCCGCTTTATGGCCTTATGGCTTTATGGCCAATTGATTATCATCCGTCGCCGCCGCCGCCGACGCGCGCTTATCTTCGACGACGTGATAAGCCCTCCTCAACGCCAATGACTGGACAATGGATTGGCACTTTAGCTATTCCCCAACCGCCAGGCAAGCTGCATTGAGCTAAATAGCGCTCATTGAGAGAGCAGAACATGCACTGCATACAATGGGCCAAGCCAAGCCAAGGTTGCCGATTTTGACCCGCAATTGAAACCAGTTCTCTGATTACCTCGCTTATCTCGTGTGTGTCTCGGACACGGCTCAAAGTCCAAGTCGGATGAGCGCGCGGCGGAAGATATGCCTTGCCGCCGTAGGCGTATCTGAGGGAATATGATTAAGCGAAGGCTCTTGAATTTCGAGTACAAAAGAAGGTTATCTAATCCCTGAAGCACAAGCTTTTTGGGCTCGGAGTCGGACATTAACCGGCCGTGATTGGTCTTGGTTTCTAATATTAGTTTTTAATTACCTAGTCGCGTGTTGTAAGTGCCGACCATGAAGAGGTCACTTTGAACAGTATCCCGCACTTAACGATGTTCTGCTCGATAGCCTCTAAAAGATTCATCATCCTTACCGGTTTACCGGCTCACTGACTGCTCCTCTACGGCGTGCCGGATTAAGTGAATATTTACTCTGCCGCCTGTGTATCCCCTCGCCTTTGTATTGAGTTATGACAGATTTTCAATAAGTCCGTTCGGAATCGGGACACATCCGGCGCGCTGGGTGGGTTGGGTGGTTGTCCCAGCCCCAAAAGTATGCCCCATTTGCCGCTGCGGGGGAGCCCCTGGGTGGTGGCGTGGTGGAAAAGGCAAAACCATAACATAACGGACGGCCCCGGGTAGCTTCATCATCATCGTCGCCATAACGACTATGCTAATCGTTACAAAAATAGATGCCTGAGGCGTTCCCTATATTGGCAATTGTCAATCAGCAGGGGTGGGTGGAGCAGGCACAGGTACACCGGAAAAAACGATTACTTGTTCTCGGATATCATAAACAATCGATTTGTTGATTTTAGGCAGAATTGAACTGGGAAAGGAAGAATTAGATCTGGGCATCAACTGTACTCTAGATTTAGCCAAAAACACAAACTTACAAAACATTTCCTAGGAACTTGACTCTTTTCACAAATAAAACTGTAAACACTTATGCTGTGGGAAGGGCTATGCTTTCTTTCAGTGTCTGGTAAACGGTAAACGGTCGACGATTGTTTACATCTCGCACAGCCTAGAATTAATCGCTGCTAATCCAATTTGCTACGGCTGCCGTCACGCAATTCAGCCATGCAACCCACCTGTCCAGTCTATTTGTCCACCTGTCCGTCTAACTGTTGTTTCCCCCTCCATAGAACTCGAATAGCAGTGGTTGCTTCTAAATTTCTGGAGGGAAACTCACCTTGTTACTGCTGCTGCTGCTGCTGCTGCTGCGGATTTGGATGCTGCACTGCGGTTGGTGGGATGCGGGGGGGAATCTGCAGCCAAGCAGCCTCACGTGCAGATCAGAAGTCCCACGCAGGACACGCGCTGCTCGCTGCTAGACCCCGACGGCGGCTGCATTTGGCGGAGACGAGGAAGACGAGACTTTGATACTATTATGTTCCACTTTATGCTGAGGGGAGAGAACAGACACAGTGTGGACGTAGCGCGACCGTTCAAATATACCATCGGCGCTAAACTGCACCTGCGAACGTGTTTAAAGGGACATTTTCAAGTGTGTCTATTTCTCCTAAAAGTAAAGGATTTATCATTAATTCCACAATAATTGGAAATTTAATCTAACTTGATGTTTGTCCTGCCAATAAATACAAGGAAATTAACTGCCGAATTCAAAGTTTTACTCTTGACAATGCCGCTATCTTAGCATAGTGTGACCCTTTCACAGAATTGAGATTTTCGAGGAACAACACCACGGCCACTTAGGAGTCTAGCTGCGCGAATTCGCGGTTGATTTTGTTTGTTAATCCGAAAAGCCATGGCCGAAAGTAAGAGCGAGCCGCCCGTGCAGCGTCCACCCAACGCCAACACCCTCCTGCCCCCCAGCCGGGTCCGCACGATCATGAAGAGCTCGATGGACACTGGCCTGATCACGAACGAGGTCCTCTTCCTGATGACCAAGTGCACGGAGCTATTCGTGCAGCATTTGGCGCGCGAGGCTCATGCCAAGCATGGAGGCGGCGACACCCTCAAGTACGAGCAACTGTCGCAGCTGGTGAACAAGGAGAAGAACCTTGAGTTCCTGCTGCAAATCGTGCCGGAGAAGATACGCGTCTACCAGTTCAAGGAGATGATCCGCCTGAACCGCAGCCGCGAAGGAGGTGACGACGATGATGATGACGACGACGACGACGACGATGATTCTGGCTCGGGGTCCGAGTCGGAGGAGTGATGGTCGCGCGACCCAGCGACCAACCGTACTGATCTGTCTCATAGTTTAGCCTAGATGATAAGCTAAGTTCCCGAAGGTATGAATAAATAAAAGAACACTGTTACATCTAAAAAAAATCGTGGGATTACGTGGCCTGACTTCCCTATATGCACTCGTCCATGGGGACTAGCTAGTTTCCGGCTGGACCCACTGGCCAAAGCAGGGGAAAGGGCTCTGAGACCTGTCCGTACAATAGCGTGTTTAAATCGAAATGTAATTTAAAGAGTTTAATTGCACTTGAATTCGAATGGAACATGGTTGCAGAGATTGCAGCTTCTGTTTAGACCTTCAGGTTGACGCCAGGATAGCCGGTGGCATTCAGGCCAGTCACCTTGTAGGTGGTGCCAGCAGGCGTCGGCTGGTCGAACTTGGCGGCGGTGGTCACATACAGGATGTCCAGGTTGGGTCCTCCGAAGGCCGCAGAGGTGATCTGCTTGGTGGGGAACTTGATTTCCAGCAGGACCTTGCCGGTGCTGCAGGATATAATATAGAATTGGAGAAGTGAATGACTGGTAATAATAATAAGTGGGTTTCTTTACTTACCTCGGGTTCACCTTGAAGATGGTGGCTCCGTTGAAGGTGGCCACATACAGATTGCCCTCAGTGTCAATGGTCAGACCATCGGGCAGCAGGTGGTCCTTGGGACTGGTCTTGCGCAGGTTGAAGATCACCTTGGGGTTGCTGGCCACGCCCGTCTCGAAGTCGTAGTCGTACGACTTGACCTCGTAGTCGGTGGTGTCGATATAGTAGAACTTCTTGGCCTTCTCGTCCCAGGCCAAGCCGTTCGAGATGCCCACGTCACCCTTGATCACGGAGGTCTGGCCGCCGGCCTCCCAGCGGTACAGCTCGCCGTGACGGAACTCGAACTCGTCGCCAATGTAGCGCATGGTGCCCCCGAAGAAGCGACCGCGAGGATCGGCCTTGGCGTCGTTCAGACGGTTCTTATCCATCAGTGGCTGCACCTCGAAGAGCGTACGCACCACCTTGGCGGTGGGGGAGACTCCATCCCAGTTTACAATCACCACACGGCGGCCGCAACCCACAGCGAACTCCTGGGGACGCCCCTCCACGGGCAGAACAAATCCGGCAAGGGTCTCGCCCTCGATCTTCGTCTTGTAGGTCTTGTTCTGTTTGAAGTCGTAGCGCAGCAGGCTGCCGGCCTCCAAGTCCACATAGTACAGGCTCTGGCGGGCCACGTCCCAGTGGGGACCCTCGCCCAGGCCGGCGTAGGAATCTGGCAGTGGCTCAACCTTGTAGGACATCTGCAAAGAGAAGGGGAAGTTGCATTATTTATGGAGCCTGGGGATTTCACAATTTCACTATCCCGCCAAGGTCTAATCACATTCCTATCCTGCTTTTCCTATTCATATTATTTACTGTTCCTATAATCTACACTACCGTTAGTCCTAAGAGACACGCCATAGCCACGAGTATCTGGAAACTGAAAGACGGGAACGGAGACATCGTGATTCTTGGGCTTCCGACTCCGAACTGAAGCCTAAGCCGTCGGAGGGAGAGGCTTTTATTATGTAGGCTTGACATCAACGGAGAGGAAATCTCAGCATCTCAGTTCTCAGCATCTCAGTTCTCAGCAGGCAGGCGGAAGAGATTCCATTTCCATGTATTTTGTTCCCTCGACTTAATTTGCTCGATCACAGGTCGCCGCAGCCGCTGCAGCTGCGCTCTTGTGACGTCATGCCCTTCACTTACTCAGCAGCAGCATTACAACAAGAACAACAGAGGGGAGCTTCAGCCTCCGACAGATGTCGTCGTGATTAACTCTTAACTTTTATTGCGCGCCTGCCATTTAGTTTTGTTTTTGTTGCTTCTGCTGCTGCCGTCGTACACATTTTAATTGACTTTTGATGTCGAAGTCGGAGCTGTGTCATTGAATTGGTCAAGTTTGAAGAGGCAAAGGCACTGTTAAGTAGCAGGGACTTCTGTTATGGGGCACATGTAACCGACACAGTGGGGTCTTTCCTATTGGAACACTTTGAAAGTTGCTCTTAATCTGGATTTCACTTTTCAGATATTTAACATTGAAAAAAACAGTTTAGTGAACAAATTTCCAAACGAAAATCTCAATATAATGTCAATTTCTATACTTTCGGAACACTAAGCTGAGCTCATAATAATTATGTCTATAATTAGAGAATCTTTTTTAGCAAAATTAAGTTTTAAAAATGTTTGTCCCTTTAACTTGTGTACACTTGAGTATTTATTTCCAGTTCACTTGGGCACTCAACAAAAATGAAAAAAAATATATAACCAGGATATAGAGGACCTTCGGAAAGGACATACCTTCAATGGAGTATTCGCTTCGAGTGGGTAGAGGGAATGAATCCTTGGACACGGGCTCCGGCGGGTAACGCGTTCAAACTGAAGTTCCACCGATCGGCCAGAAACCTTTATATACCCCAGCCGGCACCGGCGTGACAAACAATCTCGCACAGACCTAGTCCCCCGTACCCCGGCTCTGTCCTGATAAGCGGCCAATTGGAGGGCTGGATAACCCGGCCTGATAACACACAAGCCGGCAGGCAGGCAACTGGCAGGCGAATTAACCCGCCGACATCATTCGCCTCTTGTCCAGATTCAAGTGATTCGGGGATAATGGCTAGAATACCGTTTACAATTCTAAACTATTAATAGTTAATTAACAGGGATAAAATTTATAAAAATGTCTAAGTAAATAAAGTAATACTATTCAGAAAATAACGGAGGTAGTTCCTGGTTTTAGGAGGTTAACTGCTCAATATTATTATTATATTATATGCAGTAATATGCACTGCTGCTCTAAGAGTAGACTTGTGTGGGCAAAATATGCCCGATAAAGAGCATTTTTAAACTTTGTTTGCTTTATGAAACTGAATTGTTTATTTGCCTTTTTAGCGAATTTCTATGCTTCCGCTGAGCGAATGATAAAGTGCAGCGCGGGTGGCGATAAATGGATATAAACGGATGCCTCTGCATGGGCATGGCATGGTATCAGCTCCCCACTTGACCTCCAAGCGTTATTAATGGGTAGCAGGGTAAAGCAGGGGAATGGGGTCCGATCGGACCATGGCTGAGTCCGAATCTTAAAGACCCCTTATCGGCGGCGGACAGAAGACAGATGTCACCCGGTTGGCCCCTGACTGGTCTTTTCTATTTCCATCCCGTCTTTAATTTAAATTGCTATATAATTAATTGCCACAAGATTTATGGCCATATTCTGTGACTGCCGGTTGATAAGGTTAATCCAGCCTTTTACAATCCAAATTCGATGTGGTGGAAAGCCCAAACCGAACTAATTTGCAAATAATAAGCACAATTTCAATACAATTTTTAGATTTTCGACATTTACAAGGTGAAATTTTAAGCTTCTGCAATTCAGAGATTTTTATATGAATTTATGGATGGATAAAGATGGATCTATTCTATCAGAAATTCAAAAATCCTTGTGGATCTCTGTGGGTGGCATCGTTAGCATTTTTTATTTATCTCTCAAAAGAAGAGTAAAGGGTTATTTGTTTTATAAAACGATTCAATAGCAACCTATGGAAATAATGTCAGAGCAAATGTCATGGGGAAAAGTTTACGTTATTGATTGATTCATTACTGTTTTCATTTTAGTTCAGAAGCTGGCCCCGACAAGATAACTAATATTGTAAATAAAAAGTACCACTAAAAATAAAATAAAAGATAGAATCTCACTTACCGTTAGCTACATCCGCGGGTAAGTTTCAAAAGTCCGAATATTCGTGGAAAAGGCGAAGCCAGAAACTGATCGTTGTTGTTGGACCGGTTTCTTGTTTACCCTTTGCACGACGTTTATCAGCTGTGTTATTGCCCCTGTTCTATGTCAAGGCCAAGTTAATTGCGCAAATTGGCCAGAGATGCGGCGTCGGTTCTTGCGGTTTCTGCTTACGATTAGCGAACAGCTGGCAGAGTAATTAAGTGCGGGTAACTTAAGAGAACTATGAAATTAAGCAAAACAATGAACTAAACACAAAGAGAAAACAAAAAAACAATAAGAATTCTCTGTCGGACCACCGCACTTAACAGCACTTGAGAAAAATTTGTTAACAGTGGTATTTGATGGGGATGCCAACCTTGATCAGATTTAGTATGTTTTTGATATTTTTGGTATATGCCACTGACTTCCTATTTTCTTACATCACGAACGAACATCACCCTTTTGAGAACGTTTTAATTTTATCAACGTCTTAAACCTTGTTTATGACACTCACAATTTTTTGCACATATAATCATGTTCACATATTTGGCTCACCAATGTCCTCAACCATTTTACGACTTTTTACAGACAGTTTAGGACAGTATATGATGGTTTAGTATCTCCTCCACGACGCGGTCACACTGTTTGGGATCCATCATCGCAATCGGCGCGGTCACACTCGTTGCGATTCTCTTTTGGCCTTCTATTCTTTCGAATTTCGCCGAATAACGAACAACGCGTCGCTCCGCATCGCTTTTTTTTCTTGTGCGCCTTCTCGTTCTGCCCGCTGCAAAACAAAACGAAATCGAAACTGAAACCGAAAACAACGGAACCTTTGACTGACGCTCGGCTCAGGATCGTTCCAGGAGCGAGTGAAACGGAACGCGTGTTCCGATGTGCGGAATCTGGGTGAGGAGAGCGACGGCGGTGGCAATGGCGACGGCGACGTAGAGTCGATTGCTAACGGACGCAGACCGAAACAAAAGTGAAAACGTGCAAAAATACAAATACAACTGCGGCAAAATGTGCGACGCTGCGGCAACGGCGTCGGAGACGACCGCAGCGCTGGGAGGAGCTAGTGCCCCTGGAACGGGCGTAGCGGGAGTGACGGGAGCAGCTGCCACCAGCACCACCACATCCACATCCCAACCAGAAGCTACAGCCTCAGCCTCAGCTTCGGCGACAACAGCAACCACGACGATGACGACGACGACGCCGCTGGCGACGAAGAGCGAGCGGGCGGCGCGACAAAACTGCTGTCGCCTGTGCATCGCCCCAGCCAGCGAGTGCATCTCGATCATCAACAGCTATGCCGCGGACAAGGAGCCGCTGTCCACCAAGATTCACAACTGCGTCAGCATCAAGGTGAGTGAGTTGAACAAACCGGAGCACACACGTAATCTGGCTGTCGTCATCCGCTCTCTCGGCGGTGGCTCTCTGGTGTGGCGTTGGCGTGGTGTGGTGTGGTTGGTGTCCAACCCCAACAGATATACACACCAGGAGAGGCCAGGCCAGCCCATCCGGACAGAAGCCAGCGGTGGATGAGGAGGAGGAGGAGGATGAGGCAGTGGCCACACCCGACGACGGCACTGCTTGTGGTTGTCGGTTTGTCGCTTGGGATCTCGCTGCTGGACACGAAAAGTGAGGTTACGGATGAAGCCACCACAAGGCAGCCAGTCAGCCAGGCCAGATTGTGCAAGCGACGACGACGACGACGGTGATGATGGCCACCGAAAGCGAAAAAACCAGCCCACCCCGCCTCCGTCACCGTCTCCTCTTCATCCTCCTCCTCCTCCTCCGCTACTTCTATGGCTCTCAGCTTCGTTCGCTTCGTGCATGTCTCTGTGTGCGAGTGGCTCGCCGCATGGTCCGTTTTTGGGTTTGGTTCCCTGTTTCTACTGCCAAGTCACGATGCAGAGAGAGAGGGAATCGCAGAGGCAAGGGCAGTGGCAGAGGGACAGCATTGGTATAGGTGTAATCCAATCACGACCACAATCTTTGCTTTTGTTGGACTCATAATCAAACTTGAACTCCGTTCTCCGTTGTGCATCTCCGTTCTCCGTCCTCCATTCTCCGCTCCTCCTCCTCCTCCTCTTCCTATTCCAGTCCCATTTGAGGTTAGAACTGATCCTGCTTCCTTCCCAAAAATATGCTCCTCCTCCTCTGTTGCTCCTCATCCAAGCGGAGTGGAACAAGAGAGGCAGCAGACGGACGAGAGACGAATGGCCAGCGCAAAGCGTAAAGTACGATGAGCGCGCCGCCGTCGTCGTTGTCGTCGTCGTCGTCAGCGGCTTGTATGTGTGCGAGCTGTGCGATATATACGGGGATTGCCTGTGTGTATTTGGGTGCCTGGACAGGCACAGTCACCGGCAAAGATTCCAGGCCAGAAAAGCCCGAAACCCAAGACCCAAAACCAGACCACGACTACGACGACGACGACCCGCAATCCAGGCAATTACATATAATTTCGCCGCTGTGCCTTTCCATGGAATTTCGCTTGGAGGGCAGCACCAGCAGCTGCCTCTGGGTTTTGGTTTTGGTTTCTGGACTTACCTCCGCTCCGATTCATATCTGTTTTGCTCAGTGGCCCAGCTCTCCTCTCTCTCTCGCTCTCTTTGCGCGCGCGCGTCCTTCGGAGGAAGTGGTGCTGCAGCAGGAGCAGCAGCAGGAAAGGGAGCGGGCGCGGGCGCGGGTGCGGGAACAGCAGGAGGACATGGACTCTTCCTCATGCGGCTTCGCTAGCTTCGTTTATTGATTCTTTCAAGGGCTGTACACAAAATGGACGCCTGCTGCTCTGGGTTGGTTATGTTTCTTCTTTTTATTTTCTTTCATGTCGGTATCCGAGCCCCCGGCATCCAACATCCCACATCGCATATCCCATTGCCCATTGCCCATTGCCCAGTGCCCATTGCCCAGCGCCCGTTGCCCAGGGCCCATATCCGCCAGTTGCCAGTCGGCATAGTCGCCAGCTCACAGCACGCTGCTGCTGCGTGTGCTCTGTTGCCCCCGATGGTCGTTTGGTCTGCTGGGTCTGCTGGTGCTCGGTTCTCGGTTCTCGGTGCTCAGTGCTCTGTTCTTTCCCTGGGCTCGATTTCATGGCAATTGCTCTGCACACACGCACACAGCCGCCGCACACTCGTACACTGGGCAGAGCGTATGTATACTCGGCGGCGGCGGCGGCGGCGACGACGACGACAACGACCGAGAGGCACTGGCGCTGGCTCTGGCTCTGGTTGGCGTCATCGCTAGCTCGACTGCTTCTGCTGGCGAGGCGATGGCTATGGCTATAGCGATGGCGATGGCTTCTGGGGCCTCTGCTGGTTCTCTTGCTCTGCCTCTTCCTCCGTTCTCGTTATCTGGAGGCGGACCACATGCTCGCACAGACACACACACATACAGGCACTTGGGTACGGGCACAGGCACGGGCACTCAGGCAGAGGCAACGCTTGGGTAGCACATACACACACACCGCACAGGCAGGCCGACTCATACACACACACACGGGAGCAGGCAGGCAGGCAAGACAAAGACGACAGGCAGGCAAAAGAGACCGGGAAACGGGAATGGGAATGGGCTTGGGCCTGGGCCTGGGCCTGAGCCTGGGCATGGGCATGGGAAGCGGGAAGAGGACAGAGGCCAGCGGGAACGGACGGCGGACAGCGGGAACGGGACGGAGACCCTGGTCAGGCACAAAATTCAAGTGGTTTCACCTTGGGCACCAGATTACCTGGCCTGGTCTGTTGGGATGTCGATATTTCTACTTCGGCTTTAGCTTCTTCGGCCTCTCCTTGTGCATCATCTTCGCTTGGCCATGGCCACGGCTGGGCTCCTCCTGCGACCCGCATCGAATTTCATCCACCGCCTCCAGTCTCGAGTCTCCATTTTGTGGCACTCTTGGGTCGGGCTTGGTTTCGGTCTCGGTCTCGGGCTCGGGCTCGGGTCCCCAGGTGGAAAACTTTCTCCCTTGGCTCTGGCCAAAAAGAGACGCCACGCCACGCGACGTGATGAGATGACAAGCTGATAAAAGAAAGAAGTCGAGGGAAGAGGGCGTCGGAAGGCGGGTAACGATGAATGGGAGAAGCGGCGACAGCAGCAACAGAAGCATCCGCAGCACTTCCATTGCTCATCCAAGATGGCGAGTATTTGCTGGAATAGAAACACTTGGCTCGGAATGGAAACGGTAGACGGATTTCGCAAATCGGAGGATACACATTTTATGGAATGGATATGTACATCATGTTCCTGGATTCCCTGGAATAGAAATACCAGATTCGTTTAATATTAAACCAGGATTGGGCAAATGGTGGGCAGTGCTGTTGTGCGTACAATCTCATGTTTTTCCAGGAATAATCATAATGGGAAAGTGATTCGTTCTTCCAATTCCCCATTTCCAGTCGATAGCTGCGATCACCGCTACGATAACAGCGATAACAGCTGTTGGGAAGCCTTAGGGTGAACCCTGTTGCTGCACTTGCGTTTTATATTTTGTTTTTGCGTTGTTTTGCTTTCAACGAAATTCAATATTGCGAGGAACCCAACTGCCCCCGACTGCTCGCTCGGTCACTAGTTGTTCATCATCCTCAAGATCTCCTCCGCTCTGCAAAATACGGGGGTTACTTTTTGGTTATTTCTACGTCTTCACTTTGTGCGTGGAATGTCCAGGACAGGATGCTCATGCTCTCCCTCTCTGACACACACACACACACACACACACTTACATACAGCCGGACGCTTACACAGCATGGGCTTCGAACGAATAAGGACACAAAAGGAAACGAGCAGAGCGAGAAAACTCGTTCCACGAAGGAGCAGAGGAAGCGGGGAGGCGGAGGAACGCAATGGGAATGGGTCTGGTCCAGGCTGGTGATTATTGCACCTGGTGGCCAGCAGAAATGATGGTAGCGGCGGCGGCAGCTGGTGGACTGCAGCATGGTGCAGCTGCTGTCCCCTCTTTCTCTCTCTCTCCCTCTATGTATGTATATATGTATATTGATATATACTTATATATTTATATAACTTACAATATCTGGCCCTTTTCCGACTTTCTAAAATCGCATCTTTGGATGGTTAATTGTTGCGTAGTATCCTGTAATGTGGATGAAGCCTCAAACCCAAACCAAAGAGCACTTCTTAATGTGGAAACATTGGAGGAGCATTAAAGTTCTGGCCGCGAAGAGTGGGAAATCCGTGCTTCTCCCGCTCCTCCTCGTAATGCTCCATCTCCTCCAAACTCCATTCTCCAGGCGACGTGCCTGTATCCAGTTGCAGAATCGAATAAGGAAACATGGCGGCCATAAAGGAAGCGAGGTGTGGGCGAGGTGAATGAACAACATATTATCGGAACGGAATGGAGTGGAGCGGAGCGGAGCCCTGAAAGCCAAAATCCTCTAGTGGGAGTGTGAGTTGGCCCAAAAGGATTGAGCTTGGGGCGAGCATATAAGGATGTCGGGAGTATATAAGCCCCGTAACCCGGAGGCGGGGACATATGTGCATCTACCTACAAATATATAGAGATTACGTACATATGTATTTATGCGTTTGCTTAAAGAAGCCGGCGGCGGCTTCAATGCCCGGAGTTTCAATTACAAAAACACAACAATCCAAACCAGAAGCCACACACACACACACACATGCATAACATAACACAGCTTAGAAAATGTAGAAACAAAACACTTCCACTGTTTGTTTTGATCATTTTCATTCGCCTGCTTCGATTGCTAATTCTCCCAGTTGCTATCGATATTCACAGGGATGAGCACTTGACACTTTTATAGCCAGAACTAGCCAGCAGGATTTTTTGAGGAGATCGGTTGACAAATTCCCAAACTTCTATTTGTAATACTAAAAATAAACAAACAAATTAAGTATTCATTTACACGGTTACATATGTCATTCGTTAACTAATATATGGGAATAAAAATGAACATTTTTAAAATTGCTAATTTGCCAAACTAAAATTGAATTATTTGAATTAGCAAGAATCATATAGTCTGAAATTCCAATTAGACTGATTTACCCATGTAAATATATAGCTATTTTCCGCTAATCTGAAATACTGGTTTGGCAGCACTCACAATCCACAACTGCCGCCTCGATAAGCGATTCCGATAGATGAGATTCTTGGCTTTGCCACTGCGGCTATCTTTGATAATTGCGATTTAAGTGATTTAAGTGCCCAGCCGGCCAAGATGTTTCGTGCTCAACCTCAACCTCCTCCTCCGCTTTAGCCTGAAACCGAACATAAGTCGGCCTATGTACCAGAACCAGCAGTACATAAGAAGGGTCCGCTTACATAGGCTGGCAATTCAGGCGATACACACAGTCGTAGTCGTACACAAACAAACATGCGCACACACTCTGTTATCAGGCAGCAGGACATTTCATATGATTTGCGCAGTCTTCTGTTTGATGGAGCGAGCGGGCGGCCGGGGGCAAGGTAGAAAGGTGGGAAGAGGAGTCGGGTCTGGGTCTGGGTCTGAGTGCGGGTGCAAGTGGGCGGTGTGGGATGCTGCAGCAGTTTTGCATATAATTATAAGCAGGTCATTGACACTAATAGGGTAGTTGGGAATGGAGTTGCGGGACTACCTGCATTCTCCGCATCGATGGACACACACAAACTCCTCCACTGCTTTCCCCACCATCTCCCTCGATGGGGGTATTGCCAAAAATCGAAGGAATGGGCGAAATCCGGGCTAAATGTGACTTTAAATGGTGAACATTGTGGCTGCTTTTGTATTTTGATGAGCTGGCGAAACTATATGGATACGCTTCCATTATACTATTAAAGAAATCGAATGATTAATATATGTTTACTCACCTTTAATTCCAGATCACCTCGCAGGATCGACTGTCGCTGCATATATGCCACGCCTGCATCAGTTACCTGAACTCGTGGCAGAGTTTCAAGAACCGCTGCCTCAGTTCACAGACAAAGCAGCGCCAGTGGCTGGACACCAACAACAAGAGCAAGCTCTTCAACTATCTGGACCTGAACAGTGCCGAGAACGGAGGAGCCTCTTCCGATCACCACCAGCAGCATCAACCGCAATCGGAGAATGAGCTCGACGCGGAGAAGGCGACGGCAACGGCCACAACGGCAGCCAATATATTGGATGGCATACCCTCGCTGAAGAAACGCAAATCCCTAACAGTCTATGTGAGTCCTAAACCGCAGCAGCTGCCACAGCATCAATTGCAGCAGCTGCAGCCACCGTCCAGATTGACGGCGACGACCACCAACGCACAGCAGCAAACGTTGCAGACCCTTCTCCTGCAGGTGCCAGCATCGACGGCGAGCTCCTCATCCACCACCACCACATCCGTATCCCAGCAGCGGGAGCAGCAGCACCAGCGCCAGCAGACGCACCAGTATCGCAGATACCATCATCATCACCACCACCAGCAGCAGCAGCAGCAGCAGCAACACCATAGTCTGCAGCAGCAACAGCAGCAGCATCAGCAGCGGAGCAAGCAACTGATGCAACATCATCACCAGCAGCAGCAACAGCAACACCGACGCCACCGTCAGGTTCGTCCTCAGAGGCCAACTGCTGTGTCGAATCCGGCTCCATCGTTGCGCAAATACAAGCCCAAACTGTACTTACCATTGGATATATCAGTCCCCCCGCTACCACCGCTGCCATCGGTAGCTCCAGGATCGACTACTGCTGCTCCTGCTCCTGTGTCAGCGTCTGCTGCCGTTCCTGCTGCTGAACAGCCGCTGCTATCGGGATTCCCCGGTCTAACCGGAATTGCTGGTGTTGGTGGTGGAATGGAGAGCTTGTCGTTGTCGCTGCCACTTGATTTCAGCCAAAGTTGCAGCAGCGGTCACGTCCAACAGCCGGGTCTGCTGCCCTTGGCCCCGGCTACGGCCACAGCTACGGCAACGTCCACAGCGACGTCCACGTCCAATCCTACGGGCATCGCATCGTCAGCTAGTGCCACTTCTGGCTCTGGCTTTGCATCTGCATCTGCATCTGTGTCTACGGCTCCGCTGCTCATGCCGGTGACGCTGCAGAGCGCCGCCCAGCAGCTGCGCTTTTTCAGACGCTACTCCTATAATGTAATTGTATCGTGCATTCGAAGCGTGAATCCTTCCCCACCCCAGCGTCCTAATCCTAATCTTCAGCGTTTTCTATTCTCTTTGTACTACCTGTTATCCTGAATTCGAAATTATCCGAAATCGGAATGTGTCCGTCTGGATTTCTGGTCCTTTGGTCCTGCTCTTGTTGTCGGTTTTGGAATGAACACCACTCGGCCATACATAGCTCTGGCTAACGGGTATCGATGGACGTTCAGCAGCGTCCATGTATGATTGCTCTTGATTTACATATGTGTACGAAAGACGGACTTCGTTCGATTCCAACTAATCTTCGCCTGTGCGCAATGCCTTTTGCTTGGATACCTTGCAGCCGCTGCCAGCGTTGCCTATCAAAGATGAGCCCATTGACACGGATGATGACTACCAGATGAAGTCGATAGACGAGTCAGACGACATGGTCGATCCCACAATGTTCCTAGAGCGCTCCGAGCACGAGGGCGATATGCCGTTTATGGTGAGTGATAGTTTGCCTTGAATTTGTTGTAAAAAAGGTTTCCTTAATATCTTTTATAAGATGGAACCCAAGAGCATTATATGCTGGCAGCTTCGCATTTTAATTAATAAAACTTACCATTTCTCTAACTCCCACAGGCTTCGGACTACGACTACACGGCCCAGCATGGTGTTAATGCCCATTCCGTTGCTGCCGGACTGCCGCCGAATGCGGTGGCCAATGTGGCCGCCGCCGGGGATTCCAAGGTGGCCAGCTGCCGGGCCTGCAGCTTGCAGTTCTCCACACGAGCGAATGCCCGCCGGCATGAGCGCAATCTGCACCCGAACCTGTTCCAGCTCTCTACAGACTCGCCGCACAACACGCCAATTACGAAGCCGACTCCAGCGTTGGCCGCCGCATTGGAAATCCAGCGGGCGGCAGCAGCAGCGGCCACCGCGGAGGCGAACCGTGCAGCGGGCGCTGCCGGCGGAAATATCTCTACCCAAAAATACCGTCAGGTGGTGATGAACGCGTTCATTAAGTGCGAGGGCGGTGGCTACGACTACGACAACCCGGAGCAGTACCGGCCACTGCTCAGCCACGACAAGGTGGAGTTCATCGAGCAGAACGAGGAGTTCCTGGAGCAGTACCAGACGATGACCTGCCGCTGCTGCAACAAGTACTTCAGCACGTACAAGAACTTCATGGCGCACGTGCGCAAGAAGTATCCGCTGCTGCCGCGCAACCTGTGCTTCAACTGCCTCAAGATGAACGACTCCAAGGCGCTGTTCATCTCGCATCTCAAGAAGCGGAACTGCATAAATCTCTACAGGGTTTTGAGTACACTGCGCGGTAAGATACCAATGCTACCTATCTCTGTCACGGATGTGGATGCGGCAGCGGGAGAAGATGGAGTCACAGCTGTAGCTTTAGCGGTTGCCGACGCTGGAGCAGGAGTTGTCGCGATGGCCAGTCCGTCAGTGACCGTTAGCGGGGAGGTCATCGGCACTCCCGGCGCTGGCTCCGAACGCCCAGAGAAGCTGCGCGCCAAGGAACTCCTGGTGAACAAGCTATATGAATGCAAGCTCTGTCCAAAGGGATTTCGTACCAAGCATGAGTTCCGCACCCATGTCTACGACAAGCATGCGGATGTGCAGCGCAAGGACAACAACTCGATACAGTGTAGCTTCTGCGGCCTGGACATTGCTGATCCGGTGGACAGGCGGCGGCACTACAACAACATGGATTGCATTGTGCGGCTGCGCTGCATGACGTGCGATGCCAAGCTGGAGACGCATCAGCGCTTCCTCGATCACGTCTACCAGGATCATCTTGGCGGCGTGGGCGGCGGTGGTGGCGGTGCCAGCAGTGATAACGCCTCTACGACGGGCAGCGGCCTGGCTAGAAGCAACAGTATGGAGCACTCACCGGGCAAGAGGAGTCTGCTCGGTGCCCTGGGCATTGGCGTTGGATCATCGACCGAGGAGTCGCGCAGCAGCAGCGTGGCGCCAACACTTACATCCACACCCAAGCCTGCGGGTGGCGGAGGCACCGCTGCAACCTCTGCTTCCGCGCCCAGTTCAGCCAATCGTGATGCGGCCGCACCCAAGTCCCAGTACTTTTCGCGAATGCCGCAGGTGTGTCCCATTTGCGGACAGCAGTACAATAACTACAACAACGTGCTGCGCCACATGGAATCGAAGCATCCGAACAAACTGCCCGAAACGTACAAGTGCGTGCGCTGTGGACTGGGTTATCCACGGATCTCCTATCTGCGGGAGCACATGATCAATGTGCATGGCGTGGACAAGAACCGGCACTCGGGCGGCTTCGAGTACATCGTGAATGCCGATGCCGTGAAGCTGGCGGACGGAAGCACGCCGAATGTCTACACGGGTCGCTACGACTACGTGATGAAGGATCTGATGTCAATAACAAATGGTGGGACCCTCGGTAATTAGGCTTAGTTTGTAGACGTCCCCCCGCTGTACCTCTCTGTCTCTGTGTGTGTGTGTCTCTCCTTATATTATTTTCTGTAACCATTAGTCTAAATCGCGCACTTAAGGCTTACCTAAAGATGGAAATAGTCCAGTGCTAATTCCATCAGAGAATGGCTTCAAATTCCAGACCCAAATTGGACCAGTATGCCTTGAGCTGTAATGTCATTAATATTATCATCGTGTCAAGTGTAACTTTCTTCAAGGCTTCGCCTTCCTCTTTTTTGCTACTAAGAATTCTCTTAAGTTTCATCAGCAGCACACTTACCCTTAACCCGTCCGTTTTCCAGATGAAGACGATGAGGAGCCGAGCAGTGTGGCGAAGAAGATGCGCCTGGATGACAGCAGCAACAACAGCAGCTTGGTGGGCGTGGCCAGCCAGCAACAGAAGGAGTGCCCCATCTGCAATGCGGTGTTCAGCAACAACATTGGCCTGTCCAATCACATGCGCTCCCATTACACAGCCTCCAATGCGGTGAACGCAGCTTTGGCCGCCGCCAATCGAATGACACCCAAATCGCTGACCATCACAGCAACTCCGGCCGCGGATGCGAGTCCAGAGGCGACAGGCGTACTATCTGCATCGATTGCATCTGCCCCTGCGACGCCCAGCAGCAATGTGCCGCCGGCGATGGCCAATCAAACGCCCCAGGAGCAGGCCGTATTCCGACGCAGTCTGGACCAGGCGGCTGACCGTCGCTTCCGGCGAATGCGATGCCGGATTTGCCAGCGCCGTTTCAGCTCAAAGAAGTCCTATCGCTACCACATGCTGACGGACCATCAGGTCCAGAACGTGCAGTTCATCAAGTGCAAGCTGTGCAACGCGGAGTTCGCCTACGAGAAGGGTCTGAAGGTGCATCTGTTCAAGGTGCACGGTCGAGCGATCAAGGATGAGATGATCATCAAGCAGTTCGAGTGTGAGGTCTGCTCGATTGTATACAGCTCGGAGCTGGAGCTGCAGCAGCACAAGCGCAACGTCCACAAGCTGACCTCTGTCTCTGCATCTGCCTCCGCTTCTGCATCAGCGTCCGCGTCCACTTCCTCGAAGATGGAGGACGACTCCCTGATGGATGAAGGCAAGGCAACAGGCGGCGAGCATGCCGATTTGTCCACCCTTTCCGCCAACGCGTCCAGTGCTTCCGCTGCGGGCCTGGGAGTGGGCACGCCGCTGTACTGGTACCAGTGCAAGTACTGCCCGTCCAACTTCAACACCAACAAGAAGCTGGCCATCCACATCAACTCGCACGACGAGTTTGACTCGAATGATTACTCCTGCAAAGATTGCGGCAACGTCTATAGCGGACGAAAGAGTTTATGGGTGAGTGTGGGCATGCTATAACTAGTTCGTTGTGTTTAGTCTCACCTTCTCGCATACAGGTGCACCGATACAAGAAGCATCCCCAGGTACCCGATCCAGCCGAGTGCTCGCTGTGCCGCAAGATCTTCTTCGATCGCCAGATGCTGGACAACCATACACCCACCTGCAACCGCAAGCCGATCACTTCGACGGGTGCCCACCAGCAGCAGGAGACGCAGCTACAGCAACAGCAGGCGGCGCTCCAACGAGCCGTTTTTAGGCACAAGACTGGTGACGACGAGGACGAGGAGGATGATGACCAGCAGCAGCTGGAGGAGAGCGCCTTAAACAGTGATGGCAATGGGGCAACGGGAGCGGCATCGGGAAGTGCTGCTGTCGTGACAGTGGCTCCTCCAGCTCCCACAATGAAGATCCGCATACCCGAGGTGGCCTGCACCATTTGCGGGGCACGCTTCACCGATCAGGAGCACTTTAGCAAGCACATCCAGAAGCACGAACAGGAGCTCTACGTGGATAATCCGCTGGCGGCAATGTTCGACGACGGGCCGGCGGATGCCGGTCAGTTCCAGGTTGAGCGGCAGAACGAGAACGGGGAGTACGCGTGCGATCTGTGCGCGAAGACGTTCCCCCAGGTGATTGCACTCAAGGTGCATCGCAAGTGGCATTTCAGAGGTGATAGCAAGCAGGTGAGCGTTTTTCGGCTTGTGCAGCGAGGAGGACGAGCGACGGACGATGGGCGAGTATTGTCGTCTGTCGCGCCACCAACTAACAAACTAACTAAATAATGATGTGCTGATGATGATGATGATGCCTCCGCACCAGTCGCAAAAAACAGATATCAACATCTCGTCATTGTAATCGGAACTTAAACTAATCTGTGTTTTCACTTTTATCTTCCTTTCTCTTGTCCCACGTCCACAATCCTGCCACCAACTCCTGCGCACTTGATCCTTACAGAACCCCATCGACGGCGAAGCGACACAGTTGACCAACAACAACCATACTACCAGCAACAACAACAACAGCAGCTCGATGCTCCACCTCCGCGAGCTTCATGCAGTGGGCCTGATGCCCAACCAGCAGCAGCAGCAACAGCAGCAGCAGCAGAGCCACAGCAGCAACTCCAGCAGCAACATGAACCACAGCGGCAGCAGCAGCAGCAAGTCGATGAAGCGGAAGCGTGAGCTTAAGTGCGAGTACTGCGCCTCCACCTTCATCAGCAACAACAATCTGCGCCGCCACATGTACGAGCTGCACAAGCACGAGGTAAGCAATCTTCCTGAGCCGCCGGTCATCTTGGTGGACGACCATCTTCAGTGCCGTCGCTGTCAGCTCAGTTTCGAAACGAAGGAGCTGTGGATCGAGCACAAGCTGGCCGATGCGAAGGTGGTGCGTCCGTTCTGTCCGTTCCAGTGGGGCTGCGACCTGTGCGGCGAGTATCTGTCGCGCAAGGAGAAGCTGATGAATCACATTAACAACCATCTCAAGGAGGAGGTCATTGTGCCGGTGGCCACCAAGGCGGCCATTGATCGGGAAGCGGCGGCGGCGACAGCAGCAGATGCAGCAAACGCGGCGGAGCTAACAGCGGATGGTGATGTTGAAAGGGAGGAGAACAACGCTCAGGACAGCAAGGATAAGGCAGCTGCAGTAGCAGGAGCAGCGAAGGAAGATGATAGCGATGACCTGGACGAGGAAGATAGCTCGGGCGAGGAGGAGGAGGAGGAAAGCTCAGGCACGGGAGACGATGAGGACGACGACTCCGAGGATGAAGATGACGAAGATGATGAGGGCGATGGGGGCGAAGGTGAAGACGAAGAGGGTGTGCAGCCCGGTCATCTCTTGCCACAACAACAGCAGCCGCAGCAGCACAAGTCCTCAGTAGACCTCAACCAGGACGACGATGATCTCGTCGAGGAGGTCATTAGCTCGGATGACGAAGATGATGGCGAGGTGGAGAGCGACGACGATGATGATGACGTCGAGGAAGATGACGATGAGGAGGACGACGAGGACGATGACGATGTGGAGGAACCGGAGCCAGTGGCTGTTGCAGTAGCAGTCCCAGTGCCAGCGCAACCGCTGATGAATGGCAATGGCAAGACGAAGATGCCGCCACTGATCATGGCCAGTTCCGACGATGAGGATGATGATGGTGTTATGCCTATCGAGGACATTATCGAAGAGGAGTTCGACGAGGATGTCGATCCAGATGTGGATGATGCCATCGAGGAGGTGGATGACGATGATTTGGATGAGGGGGATGATGTGGAGGAGGACGAGCCGAATGTGGTATCGGCGGCCTCCTCCTCGGAGAGCGAGTCCACGTCAACGACCACGTCCAATTCGCATTCGCATTCACATTCCACGGGTGAGCGGCGTAAGAAGAGGGCTGACGATCAGTTGAATGATCCCAGCTTTACCTGTGATCTATGTCAACTTTGTTTCGATTCCCAGGAGCTACTCCAGAGCCACATCAAAAGCCATTTCCTCAATGGACCAAAGCTCACTGTGGCAGCAGCAACAGTGCCAGTCGCCGCCGCCTCTGCAGCAGCAACAGCAGCAGGCAGCGCGTCAGCAAGATCACAAGCGGCATCAGCAAAGACGAAGCCTGACTCCAAGTCAGCACTGCTGGTCAACAACAACAACAACAACAATAAGAGCAACAAGACTGTTGCAGCAGCTGCAGCTGCCACAAACTGAGTCACTTTCCATCACAATCCACTCGAAACTCAAAACTCTCACCTCAAGACTCCCCAGATCCAAACTCACTTGAAATGTACAAAGCCAGTCAGTCCACTGTCCACTCAAAACAACACCGCCAAAACATCATCATCATCTCATCCTCCAAACCATAAGTAGAGCGTAAGCAGCAACGAGATGAACAGCAAACGCAAACGCATTCCATCAGCGACAATTCAGCCACGTGTGTTGCGCGAGTTGTGTGTGGCGTGTGTCCTACCTACAATACTTTTTAGCTTGCTTCTAGTCTTAAGAATTTAATTACACATATATATATGTATGTATCATATATATATTTATCTAAGACTTTTTTTTTTAATGTTAACCTAGTTTCTACCGCGCATTCCACGGATTGACACTCGAAACTAGATGCATTTCCGTACATATGAAGGCACGCTGAAGACGAGGATGAATCTAGTTTTTGGCGTTGATAAATGGAACATAAAAGAGCACACAACACACAGACAAGCAAGAACAGGGGATACGAACGAACGCATCCTTTAGGGCTAAGTTTGAACTTTATACATATATAAAAACATATATATTACCGCAAATACGATAAGCATTCATACTTATATAGGAAAGAAGTACGTCTAATAATACTATTACACATCAGTTAATCAAGCAAGAAGTTTCACGACGCACCAAAGCAAGCGGACAGAAGGAAAACTCAAGAAAAAAGGGGAACCGCTCAGTTAGACTTAGTAAGAACCATCAGGATTTTCAAAGTATTTCACACAACACACACACATGCATGACAAACACTCACAAAGGTTTGAAAAACCCAAAGCGATAAATGTATAGACCTGTTTTTTTTTTTATTTTTAATTTTTAATTTGTTCTTTGTATTTAAGCCTTGGTCTTCCCCAAAATTCTAAAATCGGTTCTAAAACCGAAGAAACCCCAGTTTAGGGCCCCCTTTCTTTCGGATAATCAAACACTTGAATTTGATAACACAAAAACTGAATCGTAACTGATCAGAAAATAATCTACAACAGAAGCACTATATTTTCCAGACTTTCGAATCTTTGCATTAATTCGTAAATCTGTCGTCGCTTTTTCTTTTACACACTTATATATATATATATATATCAACAGATAAAAGGAAAATGCAGTACTACCTTACCAAACTCGACATCATGTGACCAGGTATGGGAACTTGCTCGGGGGAGTTCACTTAATTTGTTTTTTTCAAACTAACTCAAGGACTCGCGATCCTAGGAGTTCGTTCATCCGTTTGTTCGTTCGTTTCTGAAAGTTTTCGGGAAGCAAAATGACGCTCAATCAATACACAACATCATCGTCTCTCTTCTTTCTAACCATCGGCTTTCTCCCGCCTTACGTTGTGGCAAGGAAGACCAAGGTCGATGCTATTTTACGATATATTTACGTAGATGGAAATGCATTAAAATAGAGAGCCTAATATAAGCACACAAAACCACACACATGTAGACACAACTGATACGAGACGGCATTGTATGTGTAAAACTAAGCTTAAGAAATCTCTAATATGTAACTGGAACTGTAGTCTAAAACGTACAAAATAAAATAAAAACAAAAATGCATCATATATAAGCAAACTTTTGTCCCTCACGCGTTGAAGAATCGAAAAGAAAATAAAAGGAATATAAACCTAAAAATATAAAATAACACTGTTGTTTTCTTGGACACATAATGAATTCATGAGGGTTTTTTAGTCACGTTTAGGTTAATTAAGTTAATGATAGAACGACACCCCAAGTTGGCCAATTCAAACGCTTCACTTGGTCTTGTGCTTTGTTTTTATTACAAAATCTCTCTAGAACATGTACCACAAAATCGTTTGTTTCCACAGAAAACCAACTTCACTTCATTATCAAGTTCACTTCCATAACTCACACTGTGCCAATTTTAACATTCTTATTTTGAAATCAAAGTAATCAAAGTAATCACACATTTTAACTGCAAATAAAACGATGGGCCTGTGGCATTACAAAAAGTTTATTAGCGCGTATAAACGTAGTAAAGGAGGTCAGGCTGCACAAAGTGACATATTTACCTTGCCAGCTGCCAAAGCAATGGTGGAAGTTCGTGTGTGGATCTTTCCTGTGGTGATACGCTTAGATAAGTAATAAGTTATTAACAAACAAAATAAAATCACAAATAGTTTCTGGGTGCACACAATCAAGGAACAGAACAGAACAGAACGGATACAGATAGGATTAACAAGGGGCACAGCCAGCTGCTGGGATGGCAAAATGCACACAGTCGGGGAACATACATCGCAGAGTCGAGAAGAATACAGGGTGCTAAAGTTGGTCAATAGATACTACTTTATGCTGATAAGGCTTAAACAGATGGATCTACTAAAGCTATATGTGAAGCAGCCGGGATTGCTGTAGCTGACGCTGCCTCTGTTGCTGCCGCTTCTAAGAGTACTGCGTGTGCGGATTCACGTTGATCATCTCCATGTTGCTGCTGGGGAAACAGAAATTTCAACTTTGATTAGTTCAAGAGCCCTTAAAAATAGTTGTCAATCGTATTTCGACCAGTGCCCGCCCGATAAGAAGAGTTAAGCAACTGGCTATCATTAATTACTACTTAAACATCATCTATACTTATCGCGGACCGGCAAAAGTTTAATTTGGGTTGCGATTGGGCTTCGGTTCTACTCGGTAGACTAATGCTAATGGTTCTATGAAAGTGTGGGGAACGGGAACAGGAAATGGAATGAATGATGATGAGGGGTAGAAATAAGGAATTCGGCTCACCTTCGACTACAGCGCACATGGATAAAGAGCAGGGCTAGGCCCAAAGTGATGCAAATGGCGCCAACCACAATGTAAGCGATACCCAAGAAAGGATTCTTGCCACCAAGCACTGAGGTGGTAGATAGGATCATTCGCTTAGTGCCGTCGAACGAGACGACCGGATATTCTGAAAAGAGCAAAGCAAAACAACGCATTATTTCCCAGTTCCGCCCCGAGATAAGCAGTACACTTACGATATTTGACGTTTAGCGTATAATCGCCCGCCTTGAGACCGTTGGCATAGGAGCTTTCACTCTGGTCTAGCCGGCGATATAACTTCCGAAAGCTGGGTAAAGCGGCGGTGCGCATCCACACGATCAGATCCTCGTTTTGGAAGCCGTTGTTCTCTGGATCCTCGGGGTCCAGCTCGGCCAGACCCTTTTGCCAGAACAACGGCTTGGCGAAGTCCTGAAGGGAAACGTTAAGGTTGCCCTCAGGGTTCCGGAACTTGACTCTCTTATCCGATGGCCACGCAATTCCCGTCTTTAACAGCTTAATGTCAGAGCCAGCATGCGACAAGGACAGCGTGTCTGGAAAGGATCAAGGTTGTAATTAGTTTGCATCGTTTGAAGGTCGCAGGACAAACCCCACCATTAAATAGAGAGTTGGCAATAGCGCCGCAGGGAGCGATGGGCTTATTGGTGTCCGGATCGATGGCGAAGGGGGTGCAGTCCGAGCTGGGCGTCTGCGATAGGTGGCCCAACAGCTGCTCGTCGTCGCGCGACTTCACATAACGTCGATGGTTTTGATAGTAGTTGGTCAGACCATAGTACATGTACACCACGCCCTTGAAAAGGTATAGGGAGCAAGGTTGAAGGGAGCTTCCTTGAACTTATGGCGACGCGACTCACATTGAAATCCTTGGGAAGGGTGAAGTTAATCACGCAGTTACACTGGCCTCCGGGGTTTTGCTCCAGATAGTCGGAACAAGTGACGTTCCCGTTTCCACACGAGGTGTAGTCGATGATATGCTCATTGGCCGTGTTCGACAGATGCAGCAGGACGACGCCGATGGGTATGAAGAGTACTCCAATCACAAAGAACGTGGGCAGGACTGTGCGGGCGGTGAGTACGGGCTGCCAGGCGGGCAGGCGCTGCTGCTTGAAGGCCGAGTCTGGGGGGGAGAAGGAGCAGAGAGCAGAAGGTCAGTAACTAGACGACCCAGCGCCGTGACCTCATATGGCCCCGGAAGGGGTCGGGGTGTGGCGAGCAGGACGGCGCGAAAATCGATTTGACGCAAAACCAATAAGCTAAGTGAGTGGACATTAGTCATTCCATGCCGTTCCGATTCCGTCGAGGGCCCCTTATCACGCACAGCAACTTGTTACATGCGCTTGTATAGGTAGGAGTGCGAGGGCGAGGGTGACTGGAGGTGTGGAAATGGATTAATGGAATCGAAATGGGTTTTTACCTGAAGGTCGCTTGGACTTCTGCGCTGGAATCTCCTCGTTCTCCGCATGCTGCGTGGACATGGCGCTTTATCGCGGGCCCCAACTGGGCTAATCTCTCGGATCTGCTGGGAAAAATGGACGCACAACAGACGAACAGAGAGCTCTCCAGGTGGTTCATCTACACTGTCACCAAATCGAATAAAGTAAATACAAGAAATTTTCAGCCACCTAGCGATGGCACCACGCCAATCATCGATAGACATCGATAACACAGCAGGCCACGACAAATATTTATTGATGCAATCTAATATATATGTCACACACTGGAATAAACATAATAATTTATGAATCAGATATTGCAAGTTTAATAAAAAATATGCATACTTTAAGTAAGTTCAATAAAACAATTAAATTTCACATATAGAACATAGAGGCTCTTCATTTACACGATATTTTCTCGCCTCCGAATTAATTTGGTGCGATAGTTGCAGATTTTTGCACCAGGAACCTTTGTAAAATATGTTAAAGTTATAGATTAAATTTTCACATCCACTTTAAATTCAGAATACGTTTCACTTGCGGGTCCACAAAAATATACAGAAGTATGCGGTAAATATTCCTGGAATTATTTTATGCTTCTGCGAGCATAAGCAAGAACGGCAACCATCGATAAGCGCGCCCGCCCATGCAACCCTGGTTGCGGAGGCGGCGTTTCGCTGTGTCAAAACAACAGCAGCAGCAGCAGCAGAATATCGGCGCACACTGAAATTAAAGGGGAATACGCAGAGATTACCAGTCCTCCAGATCCTCCAGTCAGAGTGTCCAGTCGCGATCCCCAAGCAACGGATCAGGGAGCGCATTAAGGATCAGCAACAGCAGCGGTAGCGGTAGCGGCAGCGGCAGTAGCAATGAAAATCACAGTGACCACCAGCGATGACAAGGTCTTCTGCCTGGACGTGGCCCAGGATCTAGAGCTGGAGAACCTCAAGGCACTGTGTGCCATGGAGATCGGTGCGGATGTGGCCCAAATAGCAGTTCTCTTCAATGGTCGGGAGTTGATCAACGACAAGCAATCGCTGCAGCAGTGCGGCGTCGGCGATGGCGACTTCATCATGCTGGAGCGACGCAGGAGCGCCAATCGGCCAGGTAAGTCAGCCACCTGGAGCGGGAGTGAAAGCGGGTGATTAGGGGAGAGCATAGCAGGAGAAGCCATTAAGTGGGTCACTTCTGGCGGGGATCGGTGCTCTGCTCGGCTGATTCGGCTCGTTGTGAAATTTGAAATGCGATTCTGGCTTGTGACACTGCTAATTTTCGAGATTTTCAATGCGTATGCTTATGTACATATGTATGTATTGTATGTACACAGTATGTGTGCCCGCATTTTTTCTTAATTTCGTTTTGTTTACTTGTTTTATAATTCACTTTTTATATTTTTTTTTTTGGAAAAGCACGGATCTTTGTGGCGCAGTTGCTGGTAAAAATAAACGCGTTCCTTCCTTTCTTTTTTTTTTTCACATTCCAAAACAAGTGAGACACGCTCGCACACACTGGAAGCCGAGTGCTTGAGTGTGAGTGTTAGTGGTCGCAGAGGGGCAAGGCTTATCTGCTTCCATTGCAGCGGGAAGTAAGCAGGAGAGGAAGAGAGCACAGGGGGAGGCAATGAAAGTGGAAGTGAAGGAGCAGCAGCAGGTGCTTATGGCTCATGGTTCCACTGAGCAGCCCCATCTCAGGTCCCGCTCCGTTCCATTGACCCCAGCGTGCGTGGTTGTTCGGCCTTGTCTGTCGGAATGGGATCGTCGTGTACATATAGGCTGGCTGGTGACTGCATGCAGGTGTGGGCGGCGCCAAAAATGTAGATTTCATTTAACCATCGAGCAGTGCATGGAGCACGTACATATATGTACTCTTAGTCTCTGCATTATGTACATATTGCATGGTTAGATCCATTCCAACAACAGCTTCTATTCTATACTATCTATTCTATTCTCTATAAGGTTTCAAATCAAAATTGGACTCACCCCTCTTTATATAAAATCCTTCTAGGTGACAGTAATCGAGCTGTGGATTTGACTGGACTGGACTTTAGCAATATCGCCGTGCCAGGCACTAGTTCGGGCGGCAGTCCGCCCTCGAGGAGCGTCCAGCAGCAGGGAACGCAGCACCAGGGGCAGCAGCAGTTCACTAACCCCACAGACATCCCATTGACTGACGAGTTCAATGTTAACTTTGACGACGATCCGGCGACGGTGCGACAGATGTTCCTTTCCAGTCCCGAGACGTTGTCGCTGTTGCGGCAGTACAACCCACGTTTGGCGGAGGCCATCGATTCCGGTGACCAGGATACCTTTGCCCGTCTGCTTCATGAGCATATTTCGGAGCGAAAGCGGCGGAACGAGCAGCGGATGCGCATGCTAAACGCCGATCCCTTTGACGAGGAGACCCAGCGTCTGATCGCCGAGGAGATCAAGCAGAAGAATATTCAGGATAATATGGCGGCGGCCATTGAGTACAATCCGGAAATCTTCGGCACCGTTACCATGCTGTGAGTCTCTTCAATCTATATCCAATATCTGAAACGACAGATAACATGTATTATTGAATTTTGCAGTTACATCAACTGCAAGGTAAATGGAATACCGGTGAAGGCCTTTGTGGACTCGGGCGCCCAGACGACAATCATGAGCAAGGACTGCGCCGAGCGGTGCCACGTCAACCGGTTGGTCGACACGCGCTGGAACGGCGTGGCTAAGGGCGTCGGCACACAGCCCATTCTGGGCAGGATTCATATGGTGCAGCTGCAGATCGAAAACGATCACCTCACGTCCAGCTTCACCGTGCTAGGTCATCAGCCCATGGATATGCTGCTCGGTCTGGACATGTTGAAGCGACATCAGGTAAGAGCGAGAATGTGTTTCCCTCATGCTAAGTGATGTATATTCCTGTAATTCCGTCGCAGTGCCTCATCGACTTGCAGCGGAATCTGCTAATTATCGGCACCACCGGTACCACGACGCCGTTCCTGCCGGAGAGCGAGCTGCCGATCGGTGCCCGGCTCACGGGTAATTCGGAGGACTCAATGGAGCAACAGGCCATTGCTGATGCCATTGAGCAGAGTAAACGCGAGGGCGGAGGCGGCGTCAGTGGCAGTGCGGGCGGCGGGCCTAACACGATCCAGCCGCTGGACCGATTCACCGAACAGGACGTTACCGATCTCATGGCCTTGGGCTATCCGCGCAGCGATGTGCTCACCGTGCTGCGAATGTGCGGCGGCAACAAGCAGGCGGCCAGCTCCGTGCTGCTCAACCGGAATGCTGCTGCCTCGGGCGGCGGTCTCAGCTGAACGCGGCTCGACCCTCAGCCCAAGCCCCCACCTCACGCACCACTCCCCACAGCCAGATACTGGATTGCAATAGGATGCCGTTCCAACGAAATACTCCGAGCAATACCAAAAAACAAAATAAACAACAAACAAAAACGCCACGCCACATATATAGTAGAGTCAAGGAAGAATCAAACGGAACACACACACACCACAAACAAACAAGCAATGAAAACGGAAACGGAAACGATAACAAAATCTTTCTTATTTAGTGAAATTTTTGTAAACTAACGCCACTTTTTTATATATACAGATCGTTGTTACGATGTACAATAGCTAATAATTAGGGTGCATTTCCATCAGCGGATCATTTTGAAAGCCGATTATGTCTAGGGAATATTGATGAGCGAGAAAGAGCGGGATAGAGAGAGAAGTTAAAATAGGCGATTTAATCTAACAAAACCAGGGACCGTTGCAATTATTTACATTTTTTTAGTTTCAGTTCAGGCTTTCATTCACAAAGTTCAAAAGGTTTTATTTATAAAACAGCATTAATTGTTATTTAAAGTGGAAATTTGTGCAAGGGCTATCCCATTATGTTTATTTGTCATTCTTTAAATCGATCTAAATGTAAATGTATAATGATGGAAATTGAAAAATGTAATAGAACATTGAATATTTCCATTATTTTTTTTTTATATTTTCAAAAATTCAATTAGCAATTGTTTTCGGTCCCTGATAAAAAAAATAAATTAATTTAAAAAAATATATATAAAAACAGAAAGTAAGACACGAGTAAGGAATCGAAACGAGTTAATCGCTGGATAACTGGACGGAGAAGTGGTGATGGAACCAAGCCGGATCAACGAAAAACCGAACACTGAAACTGTATTACGAGGAAATACACACACAAAACGGAAAGAGTACGCCTGACTATTAATATATATAGTAATATATATATATATTAACCATATACACACATTTAAACATTATATACAATTTGATCTAGAATTAAGAACACTAAATGTCAAGCAAAACTGAAAATTGGGTTCAATAAAAGGTCGAGTATTGTTTTGGATTTGGAAAGGAAAGATGAACAAGCGCCTTGTGATTTCTCTTCTGGACACTGCACGTTTTGTTTTCTCTTTAATAGCGTTCGTTATGTTATATGGTATAAATTATGCAAAAAGCAGCAACTTTTTTCTGGTCAGCTTTGGGACCATACACTCATGCACGTAGCTCTTATGTATGGATTTATTTATGCACAAATCTGGTGTTGGTGTTACTGTACTCTAATCCTCATCCTCCTCGTCATCGTCGTCGTTGTCACCAGCAGCCGCCGTCGATGATGATCCCTTGTGATTGAACTCCTTCTCAGGATCAAACTGCATGCCCTCCTGATCGGCACCATCTTCCTCGTCATCGTCTCCGGCCACCTGGGCGTTCTCGGCCTCAGCGCGCTCCAGGCGACGTGCCAGATCAGCCTCATCAATGGCAGTGACCAGCTTGGGTGCCATGATCACCTTGAATTCGCCCTCGTGCTCAATGATCTTGGCGCGAATATTCTCAATTGCCACCTCCAATGCCTTTAGGCCGTCTGTCTTCTTTGTAGTTGACGTGGTCATCACATAACTGTGCAGGGATTAACATAATCATTAATTACAAATTATTGGCATCTGATGAAAGCAAAAACAAACTGGAAATAGTGACAAAAACTTACAGCGGTGGCGCTATCAGGTTGATGCGAATGGGCAGCTCCTCGGTGCTCAGCTCCAGGCCCTTGGTGAGCGACGCCTTGACCGCATCGATGCCCTCGTAGCCGTAGCAGGAGCACTCGATATCCGCACGAATCTTGACCGTGGGCGAGACCAACTTGCGTTTGATGTTGCTCAGCAGCACCTCCTTGGTCTCTGCGTCCAGGTTGCACTCGTCAAAGACGGAGGGGTCCGTCACGGACTGCTTGAAGATGTCGTAGGCCACCGTCTTGCTGTTGTACTTCTTCTCAAAGTACCAGGCGGTCTTTTGATAGAGCTCCTCCAGTTTCTCGTTGCCCTCGTAGCCGAGGATATCGGCAACGTGGCGCAGCAGCGAGTTGATGGCCTTCGCCTTGGCAAACCGCTCCGTGCACTTCTCCACATCCTCGGGCGACACCCGGCGCTTGGACAAATCAATGTAGCCCTTCTCCTTGTCGACACGAATGACGACGACCGGCTCGGTCTTGCCCACGCGGATCAGCTTGTTGATGGACCGAATTCGCCGGCGGGACAGCTCAGAAAGCAGGATCATGCCCTCGATGTTGTTGTACTCCAGCAGATGAACGTAGGCGCCCATCTCGGCGATGGACAGCACGTTGACCATGACCACATCCTCGATCTCCGGGTATCGCTCGTTGTAGAAGCGCGACGTAAGAGCCATATTGTTTCCGTACTGTGCTGTGGGGATTCCGGATGACGAAACGCAGCGAAAATAAAAAAAATGCACTTCGCGAACGAAAACTTCAGAAAACGTGTACAATTTCTGCTGAGCGGGGCGTAAGAAGAAGAGCGGCAGAGTTGCAAAACAATAATGTTTACTATCGATACTAGCGATGTTTTACCGATACTAAGGAACATCGATACTATCGAGTTGCAAAACAACCAATTTTTATATCGATACTAGCGATGTTACTATCGGCTCGATAATATCGATAAGACATCAGTGGTATCGATAGCAAATGTAGTTGTCTAGCACATCTCTCCTGCCGTTCTTCTTCTTCTTTTTACGCCTCGCTCAGAGAGTTTCTAAAAAACATTCTCTTAAATAATTGAATTAATGTTTACAAATAATAATAAAATAATATAGTTTCAAGACAGGAGAATTTTTTTTTTTCGAGTTTCGATAATAATAAATTGTCATACAATATATAGAAAATCGATTTATTTTGGGCTGGTCTACGGCCCGATTTACTAGGGCTGCAGTATTGCAGTATTTTTTCTGTTTAGAATACAGATATTAAATTAAATTAAATTAAATTACAGGTAAAATGAAAATATGTCTTGCAAAGAGGATATGAAAAGTAGGACTTTACAGCTTAACTAAACTTTACAGCTGTCATAGGGTTTTAGCTGTTGTGCAAAAAGGTGGAAAGCTTTACTCTGAATAGAACGTAATCAAATAACGTCAAATAATCAAAAACGTTATCGTAAACGGTACTACATCGATGTTTGAACTTTATGGTGACCAAAATCAGAAAATAAGCAGCTGTCTTTAAAAAATATATGGAAATTATTTTAGAAATGGACTTCACGAGTATTTTTTTAATTTTTGTTATTTTAGGTTTTTTTTTTTAAGTTTTGCTTATGATTTTCAATTAGATAAATTCAAGGTAAGCTTAAGTCACATAATAACAAATATTTTACTACAATTTAGATAAATTTCTGTGTAATTTAAACCATTTACAAACTTTATTCGTTATGTTGTTTATTTTTGTCGTTTACTTACGGTCGATCCATCGATGGTGCTATCGACAGAGCGGGCGATAGGCTTGCGTGGCGAATTGGCCAGTGCTGTTCCGGCGCGTTGAATTGCGGCGAATTTAATTATTCACTTTAATGCATATGGCTGGAATGCAATTATTTCACATAAATTAGGTGCAAATTAAAGCCTCTTCATCGATCACGCGTTTCCACTCAGAAAGAAGAAAATATACGAAACTTTCTCGCGGCGCTTGCAGACCGGTGTGCACACACTGGCGGCGAATAACCGTGGTATTTCAGACTGCGGCGAATTCGCTCATTTGAAAAAAATAAAACATGGCTGGAAGAGGTGGTTATGAACACGCTAGGTAAATATTATTAAATTATTTTTGCAATTGCACCCGCCGGCCGGCCAGGGACTACGGGAAGGCCAGTGGAAGTGGTCGCGACGCGTGTGATTCGATTGTACCGACGTTGTACCCAAATGTGAAATAATGCACGCGGTTTGGTTTGGGCAAAAAGGCACCAGCACACCCGCACACACGCGCACACAAAATACATATATATATACGCGTGTACGTGTCGGTCGTTGGTCGCCGCCTTTGTGTGTGCGTGCGTGTGTGCGCCAGTGTGCGTGTTTTTTCTACATTCTTTTCCTCCTTTTCCCGTGTTTTTTTTTTCTTTTCTTCTCGCTTTTCGGGAAATTCTGCTGCAGCGTCAGCGAACGCTTCGCTGTCGGCGCCAGCGTCGGGCGGGAGCGGCGGCGCCGGGACCGGCAGCGTTGGAGCGACCGGCGGAGCAGCAGCAGTGGCGGCATGCGTCCGTTCAAGTGTCCCCCGAAAATAGATCGAAAATCCTCATGTAGCCTGCAGTTTTGGCCGAAAAGCGCGCGCTTTTGCCCCTCCACTTGACACCTGTCCCCGTCCCGTTCCCGTCCCCTTACCATGCCATTTGTTGTTGTTTGTTCCGCATCTTTGTTGATGTTTCGCCGGGAATCCGAGCCTGCGTCGCTAGATTTGTGTGCCATGTGCGTTTGTGTTGCCGAACGGGGAGCTGGGGGTGCTGGCGGAGCCGGGCAGCTCCGAGGGTGGCTCGGGCCCCAAAGTCGAAGAAGAAGATGCAGACACACCCCCATTAATTGGATTCAGTTTCAAGGCAACGCGCTCCACGAGCCGAGCATAAACATCAATCGGAAACAATAATATATACATCCAGAAGTCGGGCAATAATAAACCAAAGGCCCAGGGAACCGACGGCATCAAATTCGCACTCGCATTCGCATTCGGGGGAATCCGCCGCCTACAAATTAGTTACATTAATAAAAAGAACAACAAAGGCACTTCATGATGAGGTAGCTAGAGTATTTGTTACTTTGTTAGAAAGGTGTTTAAACAGAAATCACTTGAGGAAATATAACTGAATCGATTAACAGAAAAGCTAAATGAAAAGTCAGTTTTGGCTTGGTGACATCATCACCTCAATTGTATGGCCAGAGACTCACCCGTTGTGTCAGTGAATGAATCCGTCCTAGCCCGATATATGTTATCCTTACAGTCGCTTCCAACAGTCGCTCTCCTGCGCAACCAGTAACCAGTAACAAGTCCTATCTAAAGCACAATTTCTTACCATTTCAGAGGCGGATTCGGTGGCGACCGGCAGGCGAAGCAGCTGCCACAGGAACCGCCCTTTGTCGCATTCGTCGGCAACCTGCCGCAGGGTCTGGTGCAGGGCGATGTAATAAAAATATTCCAAGACTTTGAGGTGAAGAACGTGCGGCTGGTGAAGGATCGGGAAACGGATCAGTTCAAAGGCTTTTGCTATGTGGAATTCGAGACGTTGGACAATCTGGAACGGGCACTAGAGTGCGACGGACGGATCAAGCTGGACGATCTGTCGGCGCCCCTGCGCATCGATATTGCCGATGGTCGGAAAAACAATCGGTATGGAAACGGAAAAAACCTAATGAATATATATGATAATGATTCCAACTTGTAACTTACCTTGCAGCCCTGGTGGCGGTGTCGGCGGCGGCAATGGCGGCGGCATGACCCGCGACGGCGGCCGAGACGGTTTCCAGAAGCGCGGCCCGCCCCGCCAAGGGGGCAGCAGTCAGTCCTACAGTAGGGGCGGTCCTGGCACTGGCGGCGGCAACGGCGGCGGTCGCGAAGGCGGCGGCGGATCGGGTAATCGCGGCGATAGTAGAGGTTCGTACAATGATAGTTATGGTGGTCACAGTGATAGAAGTCGCGGCAGCGGCGGCGGAAGCGGCGCGGGCTCCGGCGGTGGCATGAATAGAGGATACAATGGTAAAGCATTTTTATCTGCCGTCCAACCAACCAACCAAAAATCAACCAAATCAACCAACCAACCAACAACACGTAGCTGCATCCCTCGTAGTGCTGCCAAAAATATAGTTGACTCTGATTCTGATTCCGTCTCCGATCCTGACTCTAAAATACCCATACGATTCGGTCGCATGGCAGAGAAGACATCCAAGCTGCAGTCCTCGAAAGTGATCCCTCAATCTCTTTCTCCATCCGGCTTTCTGTTTCTGTTCCTGCTTTTATGTTTATCTTTACCCCCCTGCGGTTCTTCAGGCTGATGTTGAGTTGGATTTTCTTTGCTTTCCTTTACCAGTCTGCGGGTATTGGGGCTGTGTCGATTCAATGAGGAGGATTATTCTATATATTTAGACGATGTATCATCAATTGTAAAGTTCTGTAAGGGATAATGTTAAACGGTACATTTTTTAAATAGGAGACTAAATTCATTGCTTTCATGATTATAGTGTATGTATGTATGTCTCTATTAGCATGATTTGAAAAGAGGGATATTTTTTGTAAAGATCTACATACCATCCATTGAAGTCGACCATCTCCAATACGTTCCGTTTAGCCTAGCTCCCTTGTATATCAGTAGACACCAAGCACCCTTTTTTAGATAGATTTGAACCGAATTTCCACTCCCCCGCACGCTTTGTACAACTTTGAACTGCATTCTTAGCCAGCATGCTGAGCCATACTCTCTAAGCAGGGCCCATACTGGTCACCAGGTTGCTAATCCAATTGCTTACCCGTTGCAGATCGGCCGGCGAATCGGGGTCGGTACGGGAACTTCAACAACGATGATCGGTTTGAGCGCAATCAGGATCGGGACCGTGGTCAGCGGGAAGGCAGCTATGGCAACCAGTCCCGTGACGGCGATCGTTACAACAACTTCAGCCGGCATCGTGACCGCGAGCGTACCCACTACAATCCCAACCAGCAGAGTGAACGTCCCAGCGGCGGCTTAGGCGGCGGCTCGGGTGGCGGCGGCGGCGGCGGCGGTGGAGGAGGAGGCGGTGGTGGTTCCTCGATGGGTGCCATTGGTGAGATGAAACATTATTTTGAAGTCTACATTCTTACCTAATCTGTGTTGTATTCTATTCCGCCAGACGACAACGAACGGCCACGCCTGCAGCTGAAGCCACGGACCATTGCCGCGCCCATAAATGCGGTAGCCGAGACCAAGCAATCGGCCTCGATCTTCGGCAACGCCAAGCCGCGCGAGGAGAAGTTGAAGGAGCTGCAGCAGAATGGCGATAACTAGAGGTAGCTGGAGGCGGAGGCGGTTCGCAATATAATATGCCTGATATGATATTTTGGTGTGCGAGAAGGGAAGAGTGGAGGAGATGTAGGATGGAGGTGGATAAGGAGGAATGAGGAATGAGGAAGGAGCATCAGCAGAATGCATATATAAACACATACATTAATTTACGCTACATACCTATTATATACGAAGATATGTACTACATTACAAGCAAGTGCGAAGATGAAACTACAGAACAGGCAGGCTGGCCTCTGTGTCCTCTGTGTCAGTGTCCAGTGTCAGTCAGCAAATCACTTAACAGCAGCAGTAGCAGCAGCAACAGCAACAGCAAACCGGCAACCAAGCAACCTTCTTACTCTATGCAGCAGCAGCAGGAACAACAATAAACAACAACACAATAACAGCAAACAAAAAGCATCCACAACAACAACAAATGGAAGGTCTATAAATGTTAGTCTTTAAGCAGCGATAAACTTTAGTCCCGTGCATATGGCCTCTATATATATATATATATAAATCTATATATATATGTGTAAACCAACAAAACAAAAACAAAAGCTCTACCATTAAGGCATAAATAGTAAACGAAAAACAAAAAAAGTAAAAACAAACAAAAAACAAAAAATGAACACAAAAACTAGAAAAAACAAAGCAAAAACTCGAAAAAAAAACAAAGCAAAAATCGAAAACAAAAATACTTTTTTGACAAAACGTTCAGCGTAGCAGAAGGCAGGCAGGCAATTTATACAGTTTATATAGCAAAAAAAAAACAACAAAAACAAAAGATCTAATAACAAACCACTTATTGAACATATATAGTATAAACCTTATAAGAAGAAACACCAACAACACCATAAATAACAAGAACAGCAGATATCTGAAATTGATAAAACGCAGAACACCAACTATTACGTACGTAAAGAAAGAGGAAACAAAAACAAATTTAAGTTAATTAACAACAACAAGCAACTTTATATATTTACAACTACATACATAGATCTATATGTAATTGAAGAGCCAGAGTCTAAGTCGCAAACCAATATAGTTGTACGATTATTTCATTTATTATGCACTTTATTTCCTTTAAGTTTAAACCTGCAACACTTGCACATTATTCGCTTATATCTGTGTACTTTCTGCCCCTCTTTTTTCATTTTTAATACTATTAATTTCCTGTCACTCGCAGACACACACACACACACGCACGCACTATACAGCCTTCTTTTTTGTAGATAACAACCTTTGTAAAAGACGCAGGAAGTGTATAAATTTAATTGTTGTTGTTTGTTTCGATTTCTTTGCATTCATTATGATGTACGTAACGTAAGAGCGAGAGAGCGTTTTTCCCTTCAACCTTTAACCTTTTATCTTTTTACTTTTTTTATTGTTTTTCCACAAGTTATATATAAATATTTTTTTTTGTAACCCTTTTTTTTAATTGTATCTTGCAAGAGCTGAAACAAAAACGCGAAAGTTGTAAATTAATTTGAAAATAAAGCAAAAACATTTACATAAGAAACAAAAAAATACCGTTCTGTTTGGTGTTTTCCTTCGGACTAATTCGGAATTCGTTTCGGAGTGCGACGCTCTCGCGGCAGCAGGCTCAGCACTTTGTACATAATACAAACAAATAAACAAATTCCCCTCCCATCCCCCATAAATCCGGGGAGTAAGAATCGTTGTGTTGTCCTGTCCGAATCCGGATCCTTTCCCTAAAAAAAGAAAATAAAAAAATGAAAAATGAAGAATGAAAAAGAAAAACCGACTTGACCGACAAAGCTAAACCAGAGTTAACCGCGACCAGAGCAGGCGCAGCTAAGAAGGAAATAGAATACAAAAATGAAAGAGTAACATGTAACAGTAACAGTTAAAGTAAATATTACGTTTAATATATATACATACATATAATGCTAAAGATAAACTTAACAATTAACTTTTAGCACTAATACCGTAAGCAGTCAAAGATTTACACTAAACGAAAATGGACAAACAATATTTGTAACTCCTCAAAAATAAATGAAACAAAAACAAAAACAAAAACACGATCGAGTTGAAACTTACTTATATATGCTGCTCTTAAAAACCTAATTAAGAACTTTGATATGCATTTTAAAACGCCCATAAAGACGAAACAATTGTTTAAATTACGATAAAACAAAACAAAAAAAAAAAGGAAAAGAAAAAGAAAAAAACAAAACCAAAAGCGACACTAAAACGAGAAGAGAATTTATACAAAGCAAGAGTTAGACATTAACTTACATCATAAACAAAACTATATACAAATATAAATAAATATACGCTATGGTTAATGACGAAACTGATTGAGTAAGCCAAGATTAAATAGCAATTCTACTCTTAGCAACCGCAATAAATTGAAACAAAAGAGTTCTCCGAAATTAGAAAGCCGCTAGAAATAAACAATCGTAGGCGATGTGGACTTAGGAAGAAGAAAAACATACATTTTCACCAATTAAAATTACAACCCCAGCAAGTAACGCAAATGCTAACTTCATGTAATTTGCATTAACAATAAAAGTTAAACAATATAATATAAATAAATCAAAGTCACGTCAACAGACACCACAACAACAACAATGTTTAATTAAGTAAATGATGAATGACGAACGAACAACCCTAAACAAATTCACAATCCCTTACACAACATTATATCGAAATATATAAATATATATATATTTTTTGTTGTTTGAACATTTTGTACGATACGTATATATACATATATATACACATAACTAAATAAATAAATAAAAGAAATTATAATACAATTAACCGCAGTTTTCTTATCAATAAAGACTTAACCCTGTACTCACCTGACCACTTCCGGTTGCGCTCCTGTGGTGAGTGGTGAGTATTCCAACTATCCCCACTGGTGTATTGTTTATGGTTAAGGGCCCCGGTCATAGCATATCTGAATTTATATTCCATAGGACCCTTTTTTATTTATTTATTTAAGAAACCCCAAACAGTAGGGAGCTGTTAGCCCAAGGAACCTAATTTGGGGACTAAAGAAAACACGTATTAAGTTTCATTTGCATAACAAATTCAATTAAATCTCATTTTATTTCAGTTTTGTTTGTTTGTTTTTTTTTTGGTATTTTTTTTTTACAATTTATTAAGCTAAAGTGTGAAAAAATTTCGCTTTTAATTATATATATATTCCTTTTGTTTTTGTATTGTTTGTTTTTCATTTATTACATTACAATATTATTAGGTTGCCCATTTATTAATTTGATTTATTTTAGTTTGCTTTATTATAAATTGTTTTTGTCCTTATTTTTTGTTTTTTTATAAATTATACATAAATTATGCAACTGGCTGGAGAACTAAAAAAGCATTAATTATTTATATATAATGAAAATAAAAATTGTTTACTTGTTAGCGCTTATTTTTGGGCATTTTCCTTAGCTTTTGCTTTGTTTATGTTTTAGTTCATATTTTTTACATTTAGATGTTATTGTGCAGTTGTGGTTTTCTTTTTTGTTTTTGTTTTTGTTTTTGTTTTTGGGTATGCTTGGTTTTTTTTGTATTATTTTATTTTGAATTAACTAATTATAATTCTTTTCTTTTGCGTAATAAACTAATTCAGGCGTTTGTTTCTTTTCGTTTTACTTTTACTTTAAATACATTAATCGAATATATCTTTATAAAAACAATTTCTGTCTGTCTGTGTATTACGAGTGTTCTGTTTCTGTTTTCTGTTTCTGCTTTGTTTGTATTTTCCCTTTATCCCGTATTATTTTTAATAAAAATGAATACATACAAAAATTGTTGTTGTGTTTCATTTGTCCCATATAGATTTCCCATACGTTGTTATAAAAAAAATATATATGTATATTTATATTAATATGTGTGTGGCTCAAACTTAATGGATTCTCTGTTTTGTTGGTAAATACTCGTATTCTGTCGAAAAAAGTCGATAACAAGAGGCTAGCTTCAATCAAAATTGAAGATTGTGCCCACGAAAACATTTAGATGTATGACAGCGATCCTTTTTTGCGATCGATATTAGTATTTATCATCGATAATCGCTGCGATTTGTATTATTTTGCAAGATTTATTCATAAGGAGTATCGCTAATACACAGGCTTTAATGTTTCTTTTTAAAAAAATTAGAAAACAAAATGCAGATTGTGTGTGTGTATGGTTTGTGTTATGTGTGTGTCTGTTTGTCAAGCAAATGGACAAAGTGTTATTCTACACATACTGTTATTCTGCTACATAAATATACTCATATTATCATATATATATATTTGTATATATATATACAGTCAATTTCTTTTTAGTAGAAAAGTGGCGGGTGTCATAATTTTTAGCATTCTTTTTTGTATATTTGTTTTGTTTTTGTATTTTGTATTTTTTAGCTGCTTTTACTTGATCGCACATATATATTCTATACATACCTATATGTATATATCATTTTCATCTTTTAGGGGAGAATCTCTGTGTGTGTCAGTGTCTGTGTGTCTATGTGTCTGTTTCTGGTTGGTTGTCCTAGAGCCATCTGAACCACTAAGAATTTGTAGCCGGGGAAGTTGCTATCAAATAGAGTTGCTCGACAACGGCTGGATCGGGAGGTGAGGGTGGCACGGTCCGTACCCGAGGATCGGCTCCCGTCTACTGACTAATAACTAAAGCGGGAGCTAACTTATGTATACAAAGAGAATAAGAAGCCTGAACACTAGGAGCTACAGGAGAGCCTCTCTTCGCTCCTCTCGCAGAGGCCTCCTAAGCTCTGGTTCTGGGTGATGAAATGTGTGTGTTCGGTTGTGTGTCTGTCTGCACAAGCGAGAGAGAGAGGGAGAAAGAGGGGAGAAAGTGTCGTGTGTTGTGTGTGGTGTGTGGAGTGTGTTAGAGTCGGACAGCTAGGCAGATGCAGGCATATGGCAGGCATATATAAAGTCTTTACAAAGACATCATCAGTTGCTTCGGTTTCTCATTAATAATTTACTTCAATTTTTCTTGATTTTCGTATTTGTTTGCTTAAATTGTATTTTGTATAAAAAAAATATGCTAACGGTGCCTGGTGTCTCCTCGTCTTGAACGTCCTTTCGTTACTCCTTACTCGGTATCTCGCTAATTTGTTAATTTGTTATATTGGCTTTTGCTGTTGCTCTAGTTAAGACTTCCTTTAATATGTATATTTAAATGATGCTTCCTTAGTATCATGTATCCTTTTTGCTAGCTTGCTTGGTGTATAAATATAAATACATATTTCAATCATATCTCATTTATAGCTGCTCCATCTCCTCTGTGTGTGTGTGTGGGTGGGTGGGTGTGTTGTGTGTGTTGTGTGTGTTGTGTGTGTTTGGGCTTAGCTCTGGATGCATGTAAAAGCAGCTTGGCAATTTGTGATACTGTTCATATATATATAGCTTGGATGCACTATATCATTATATATATAAATTTCTTGTTAAATAATTCTCATTTTCTTCAGTCTGTTTTTGGTTTTTCTTCTGTTTCTTTTTCTTTTTGTTTTTGTGTTTAACGGGCTTTATATATATAAACTGCTATTAATTCTTGCTCTCAATATAAATTGCAAATACTTCGCTGGATGGCAACTTTCGTAATTGTGTGTGTTCTGTGTGTGTCGTGTGTCGTGTGTCTGGCATCCTTTCGTATTGGATTATAGGCTTGGCTTGGTATCCTAATCTCTGCTGCTGCTCTGCGGCTTGGAGTCCTGGCGTCTGTCTGTCTGTGGGTCCTCGCTGGCTTCCGGTCCCGTTCCTACATTTGTCTGTGCTTCAGGTGAAAGTGGTGGGGCTGCAACCGATAAGACTGGAACTAAGGATAGCTAACCTTTGAACTAGGATTAACTAGGAGGAAACGTATACGTATACGTATACGTAACGGGAATGCTGATGTGTGTTTGTGTGGGAAGTGTGTGTGGTGTGTGGTGTGTGTTATGTTCGTATATGCACCCTATATGCTTTACTAAAGATTTAGAATTTTTTATGTAGAATATCTAATTGCAATAATTGTTCTTACTTCTTGGTTTCGTCTCCTGCTTCTTCTCTGTATTTGAATTTTATTAGCTATGCATAATAACTGGCTGTTTTACATTTAAATGTTTTTTGGTTTTTGTTTTTTACAGTTCGTTTTTGGTTTACTCCTTGTTTTTGTTTTGTTTTTGTTTTCTTTTTTTTAGATTTTCTTTGTTTGCTATTTTATTAAATTTACTTCGAATTTCATTTGCTATGCTTCGTTTGATTTGGTTTTTGTTGGTTTGTTTTTTTTTTTGTGGTTTTTCGATTTTTTTATTTGTAAAATTTTTTGGTTTTGCCTTTTTTGTATAATTTTAATTTATAATATATATTTTCTATTTTCTTTGTGTTTCCTTTTAATGTAATTAACTAGACTTATGTAATATATTACAAATGTACGAGTATAAAGCTAAAGTTTTTGTCCATCTTTTGTTTGGTTTTTGGTTTTCCTTCTTTTTCTTTTTTGTTTTTCTCTTTTTTCTTTTAATATAGTGTGTTAACAAAAAAGGATTTTATTATTAACTAATATAGAAATTTCCACGCTTTGATTTTTTGTTTGAAGTGTATCTAAAAAATGTTATGTCCTTGTTGTATTTGTTGTTGTTTTTGGGAATCTCACCACTATATCTGCTGCTGCTGCTGGCTGCTGGGGTGGCAAACGGTTTGTGCCGCCACTGTGCGGCTAAGAGCAGTGCGGCACGACTCTTGGGGCTCGTTCTATCCCGCTCTCGTTGGTGTGCGCCACAGTGGCGGGCCAAGTGTTCGTCATGTGTGCCCACTTCCGTGGTGAGTTGGGTGTGTGTGGTGTGGTGTGGGCGTGATCGTGTGAGTGTGTTTGTATTGCTCTAAAATTGTTAGAAATTTATATATGTGTTTCTTTTATTGTTATCATGTTGTTTGTTGCGTTGTGACTTTCTTCAGCAGCACAAAATATGCAGTTGTTTTGGTTGTATTTTTTATATTAATTAGTTGTAGTTTTTGTTTTTGTTTTTGGTTTCCCGTATCGTTCTTTAGGCATATTGTATATATAATTAATTTTATTCTGTCTAATGGCAATGATGCGCGTGTTGCTTCGAACGTAACCTCGGCACAAAAAATATGTTTACACGTATGCTAAAAATATGAAATAGATTTGTTTTCCTTATCAATATCATTATCCAGCTGTCGACGACATCGTCCTGCCCAACTCCATCTCCATCCTCTGCTGTTCGTCGTCTCAACTATTATTCAACTTTTCGATTTCGATTTGCGTTTCGGTTTCGCTAAAATTCATATCCCTATGTCGGCGCCTTACTTAATTATTATTATTTGCAATTTACACGTTTATTATGGAACAAGAGTATCTCTTTCGGTTCGCCGCCATTTTGTTAGTTTGTTTCTTTGTTTTTAGTGTTTTTAAATTTTTTGTTTTGTTTTTGCTTGGTTTTGCTCTTTGGTTGCTTGTTGCTGTTGCATAAGCTTCATGTGTGGCTGTTGTTTCAGATGATGTTGTTCACACATATAGATAGTACAATATCTTGAAGGATATACCATTTATAATAAAGTTTTTTGTTTTCATTTTTGTCGTTTGATTCGATTTTCTTGTTGTTTTGTTTTCTTTTGTTTTGGTTTTTTGTTTTTTGTTTTTTTTTTTTATTTAATCTCGCCCCGCCCCTCGTTTATAACAGTGCACTCAGTATAAGTAGATATATTATTCGTTTAGTTTTCTCAATATTATATGCTTTCGTTAAACTTATGCATTTTGTACGGAATTCTCAAACTTAATTTTCTGTTATTAGTTTATAGCATGTTTCGTTTATTATAATTATCGTTTTGCGTTATTTCCATGTGATCTATTAGTTATCGAAGTGGGTACTCGTATTATTTGTCAAACAGCCAACAAAATGTATAATAATGAAGCTACATTTAAGACGTTACAAAATTGGCAATTGGCAAGCGTCAACTTAATGTGGGGGAAACAGGAAACAGGAAACGGGAAACAGGAAATAGGAAGTACGAATACGGATACGGATACGGAAACGGATGCAGCTACAGCTACGGGTGATGAAGGCGTCAAACAAAGAGCCGCAACGGTAAATGTTGAGGTTAAGGCGTAACCAAAGCGGAATCTGTTCGAGTCGAGTTCGCGGTGCGTTGCGTCTCTGGTTAAGGTTTAAGGGGTTAAGGGTTAAGGCTGGTGTGGGGTTAAGGGGTCACGATGGGGTCTCTGGGTGGCTGGGGTGTCTGGGGTGTATGATCATTGAAAAAGCTCTTGTCTAAGCGTGCGCAACAAATAAACACTTTAGTTTTGGACTCTAAGGCAACGCTTAAACTGGTCCCCATAATGTACACAAGTTAATTTACAATTTTTGTTGTTTGCGTTACTTGTTTGTGTTTTTTTTTTGTGAGGATTGGAGTGGATACTTGCGCTTGAACGCCTGATGCGGTGAAATCGGAAATACGGACCGGTCTAGGGTCTAGTCTTGGGATCCTTTGCTTTATTCTATTCTGAATGCGGAGAGTTCATTGATTTCAATTGTCCGGACAAGGGGAAAGGTCTTGAAATAAAAACGGAATCAGGAAACTGAGCAAAACGGAAGTGTGCTCGATCGGTCTTTTGCCAAAGGGTTGATTGGCCTATTTCCGGTGTTCTTTAGTTTAGTATGATGAGGTTTTTTTGCTGCGCGATGTGGTTTAGATTTGCTTGGGACAAGTTCCGCATTTTTAATTGATTCAACAGATAGTTAGAAGTCAGGCAGTGTGTGAAAGCATGAATCCAAAATTTGTTCGGTCTCTAATCCGGTCAGAGATCGAATGGGATTTAGATTGAGAGTAAGTCGGCGAGAAGAGGATCGCCACTGAAAGAAGGTCCTTTCAATGTCCGTGTCTGTCTCTGTGTCTGTGTGTGAGTGATTGTGTCAGTGAAGTGAATAGATATTGTCAAAACCAAAAAGCGCTTTTTCCCAAAGTTATCGTTTTTCATTCACCTCTAACGATTGCAGCAATTTCGAAGAAATAGCAAAGCATTTACATACGTGTGTGTGTGTGTGAGTTTCTATATATACATATATATATGTGTGTGAGTGGGTGTGTGTGTGTGTGTGGGTAAATGTCTATGTGCATGTGTATGGTGTGTGCGCGATGGAACCTCACATAAACTTTCGTTTGCTGCAGCACTCGGATCGGAATGCTCCCCACCTGTCTGTTAAGCGGGGCCAATTCGATGAAGCCTTGCATATCGTTATCGTTATCGTTACTACTCGTAAATCGGTAATTGGTAATTGGTAATTGGTAATTGGTAATCGTTAATCGTTTGCTTGTCGATACATAACTGAACAGCGGCGAAAAGGCATTGCTAGTAAATGAAACGACAGAGAAACCAAAGAAATCAGAAATGCAGTAAAGCTGATTCAAACAAAGCTTAGCTTGGCGAAATTGGGCGCAACTGAACGGAATACTCATACTCGTTGTTGTTTGTGGGCTTATCGAGGTTTGGCTATCGATTATCGACTCGCTACGTGTCCTTTTGGATTGGCGCGACTACTGCGGCGGATACGAAAGGGAAAGCGAATGCGAAGGCAGCAGGCTCTGGCTCTGGCGCTGGCGCTGGAAAGTATGCTACGCTCATAAGCGGTCGGGCTAAAACTTTGTTTGAATTCAATTCAGTATCAATATATCGTATTGTAGTTAAATTAGTTATGTTATAATTACGTGTAATATATATTCGATTCGGTTTTTTCTCCTTGATCTTTGTGTAATTTAGCTTCGCTCGATTCTACTCGTAGGTTAAGTTAAAAAAGATCAGAAGTATGAGAAAATAGAGTACTTTGAAAACCAAACTAGTTTAAATTGTTCACTCGTTTTCGTTTCTCTACTTGCTTTTGTTTTATCATATCCTGTGCTACGCACACACACGCTTCATCATCGGTCATCTATTTGTTGCTTCATTTACTCTCTTATGTTTTTCTTATTTATCTCTTTATTTGTTTCGTCTTTTAGCACTTGCTTTGCCTCGCTTTGAACTTGTGTGTTTGCTTTTGGTACTGTTTCTGGTTCGATTCACTTCAAACTCTCTTTCACTTCACATTCTTGGTATTGTTTTTGTTTTAGTTTTTAACTTTTAGACACTTCCGCACTATCGCTCGCTTGGTTAATTGTTTTTGTGTTGATTGCTCGAACTCAACGAATTTGAATTGTATAGGTATGTCCTTCAAGGATCTATCTACTACTTGCTAGTCGCCTCGTCTTCGTCCTTGTCCCACTTCCACTTGCTTTGGCTCCATGCGCCCCAACTCCAAGGATTTGTTTGGTACTGTTTCTTGTCGTTTTCTGTGTCAGCTGTCGGTGTGTCTGCGAGGAGAAGGACATGACCTCATCCGTCTCTGCTTTGGGTGTGAGTGTGTCTGTGTTGGTGTTGGTGTCGCTGTTGGTGTGTTGGTGAAATGTTTGCTTTGAACTTTTTTCTTGCTGGACTGAATGGGATCGCTTAGGTCGAAACTGCAAAAGGAAACGGCACCCGATCGTGGGTGCGATCACTTCTGAAATTACTCTCTGCTTTCGTTCTGTGTCTGTGTGGTGGTAACCTTTCCCTTTCCTCCTGTGAGTGTACATGAATGTGGGTGCGTGTATGTGTTTCGGTTGTGGGTGTTTCGGGGTATGTGTGTGTGTGTGTGTATCTACTTTGACATTTAGCTATGGTTTTCTCGTTCTCTTTTGTTTTTTGTTGTTGTTTCTTTTGTTTCAGGTATCGTATTGCTTTCAATGGCAGTTCAGGCGGTTGTTGTTGTTGTTCTCGTCTCTGAGTTGTTTCTCGGCTTTGTTTTGTTAGTTATTATTACTATCTTTTAGTTAGTTACTTGTTGTTCCGGGTTCCCGCTTTTGATTTACTTCCCTTCTTTGGTTGGTGTGTTTCTTTTAATTGCTTTTAATTAGTTATTTTGATAAATGTTCAATACAAACTATGCAAATTGGTGTTGTCTCATCTTGTTTATAATTATTTAATCGGGTTCCACTTGGTTTTTTGCTTCGACTCTTTCCGGCGTTACCTTTCTCTTTTTACTGTGTGTGTTTTTTTTAATTATTATTCGTTAAGTAAGTTTCTTGGTAAGTAATTAATTAAATCAAGCGTGTTGTTGTTGTCCAACTACTGGCGAATTTGCAGAATCTTGGTTTTTTGGATTGTTATTTATGGGGTTTTTATATGTTTTACTTCTCTTCGGCTGTTCTATGTCTCATGTATGGCTGTATAATGCGATGTGTGTGTGTGGTGTGTGTGGTGTGTGCTGTTCTTCCTCTTCTACCTGCTTAGGCCAATAGTTTGTTGTTGGGAAAACGCCTAAATTGATTGAACTACGAGCTGCTTACAAATTATTTAGACATTTCGGGTTAGCTTAAGTATGATTGTTGTTGGTTGCTGACTCGTAATCGTATAACTGAACAATGCGGTTTGAACAATTGGTTTCGGTTACAATATATATATAACATACTGTTACTGGAGGATGTGGATAACGCGGCTGATTCCCTTCGTCTCTGGGTTCTTCTCTGGGTTGGTCTTCTGCTGACGCTGACGCTGACGCTGATGCTGATGATGTTGGGGATGTGGCTTCTGGGTTGTATGTATGTTGTATGTTGTACTTTCATTATATATAGCAGAAAATTATGCTTGTTGTTCTCCTTGTTGTTGTTAGCTCACTGTTGCCACACACTGCGGCATGACGGCAGGCTGCCACATGCCACGTGCGGCTGGCAACGTCCAACACGTACTCATGCTAATACTCGCGTGCATCTTGGAGGGGGGGGCGAGGCCTGGCTCAGACATCCGCCGTGCGCGACGTGATGCTCGGCGATCGCGAGTGGATGACCACCTTGTGGCCGTTCTTGGTCACGAACCCGTCGCTCTCCACGAGAACGGCGGTCTGTCGTCCGGCACTGCCCGCGCCGGGACTTCCGGCCGTTCCCGTCGCCGCTGCCGCCTCAGCCGGACTATTTACATGGCTCTCTCCCTCGGCATTGGCGGCGGAACCTTCTCCAGCGGCGGCTCCATCTTCTGCTCCTTCCGCGCCGTTGCTGCCCTCAGCATCGGGCACCTCGGCATCGGGATCTGTGGCGTCCGCGTGCTCAGCGGCATCACCTTGATCATCACCGCCGCCGCCGCCTTCCTGGTCGGAGGAGCCACCGCCACCACCGCCCTCGGCTCGCGCCTTGTGCTTGCGCCAGGCGTGCTGGATGAGGCGGGCACAGTACTCCTCTCGCTGGCGCCACAGGGTGGAGGACACCGGCTCGTAGCCCTCGGTGTCCGGACGGGCAGCGATCTCGCCGATCTCGCCCGTCTCCTCGATCGGATTGCCCTTGCGCGCGAAGAAGTCTTTGGTGAGGGCGTCGAGGATGTCGACGCAGTACATGAGGTCGCCGCGACAGATGGGTATGTCCATCGATATGATCTTGTACTTGTTGGGCTTGTGGATCTGCAGCGGGGGCTCCAGCACGTCCAAGAACTCGGACAGCTGGTCGTAGCGAATGTACTGTGTGCCCTCCGGATCGAACTGCTGCCAGATCTCGTAGTACATGTCGTAGTCGTCGTCGGTCAGACCCTCTTGCACGTCCTCGGTGGCCTGACTATAGTTCTCGAGAATGACAGCAATGTACATATTAATAACTATCAAAAAGCTTATAACTAGGTATGAGAGGAGAAACGTTATTCCAACGGTCGCTGAACCACAATTGCCCGGATAGCCTTTGTCGTTGTCGGGTGGATCGCATGCTTCCTCATTGATTATGGCGTCCAGTACACCATCCCAACCGGCTGACGTCGACATCTGCCCGTAATAATTGGGGGAACGAGGAGGGATATTGGATTGGGATATTTATAGGGGTTTGAGTTGAATTGGGATGTTGCAGGGGATATATCATCCATTTAAGATCAAGATATTCGGATATTTGGGATTTCCAATTCGAGTTTATCAATTTTGGATTCACAATCGGAGGAATTGCGAACGTCATCGATAACGAATCGTTGGGATTGGCAGTTGTGCGATCGGTTGGGCATGGTTCGATGCATCGATAGTTATTGATCGATAGTTATCGATGCATGTCAGGTCGTTCGTTCGTGGTATTGGTTGGTAGTTGGTATTTGGTAGTTGGTATTTGGTATTTGGTATTGGTTTTGGTGTGTTCGTGTGTGGGCGGTGGGAGAGAGAGAAGTTTAAGACAGAAGATACAATAACAAGAAGAGTCATCATTAGTCAAACGTTCTTCACCGGGATCGCTGGTCTAAGCAAACTATGTAGTTATGGCATACGGTAGGTGGTTAGTACAGTTACGGCTATAGTTAGTAATTATACATTGAGTGTGTAGTCTGGCTGGTACGTCTCACGCATTACGGCTGATAATTGGCTTTAATTGCTTTGCTTTGATTCGGACCCAAAAAAGAAGTGGGCCAAGCTTTTTGGGGAAATGGGGAAGAAGCCATACAAAAATCTCCCGCCTTGGCCCGGTCGAAAAGGGCACTTTCAAGGCGGTCAGGGGGCGTGGCTAATAAGGATCTGGGTTGCGGGGGACGCTAGTCCCGACCAAAAACTAAGAGGGACTCAAAGCGGCAAGCGTGGCAAGCGTTCGCAATTATTCTCTTTTAAAGCTCGCGGAGCCAAGGACTCCAAAATAAGGGAAAACTAGATAGAAAGAGTTGGATAGTAGTGGCAATAGATTAAGATTTGTTGGAAAGAGTTGGTACATATGTGTATATATAGAGTTAGAGATAGAGTTAGAGATAGAGCTAGAGTTAGAGATAGAGATGATGTAGACAGAGATAGATAGGGAGAAAGATTGGGATTGGGTACGTGTTCCCTGGATCTTTCGATCGAATCTATTCGGTTTGCCTTGCATTTTTGTTTTTCTTTTTTTCGACTTCGGTGGGTGATTGGGGTTAGTTGTTTCGGGGTAGGGGGTGTCTTGAGGAAATCTCAACATTTTATTTGGTGTTTGTTGAAAGAGCTGAATTAGATTTGTTTTTTTGTACAAATGACTAAAAATTATGCGTATACAGAGAAGCAGATACGTTGGACTCAAAATCGTTTGAAAGAAACCACAAAAAAAAAAAAAGAAGAAAGAAACAAGCGCAAAATAATAATGGAAAGCGGGTTGTCATGGCATCAGTTCAGTCGATGCCATGCTGCGAAATGAATTAATTAGATTATAAAAATGTAATCGTTTATATCGTTAAGGCGGTTCTTTGTACAGACAACGTAAGAGGGGCTTGTTTATCGAAAAAAAAACCGATTGGCAGACAGAAAGACAGGTTGAGATTTAAACGAATTGATAAATGAAATCGAAGTTAATCAAAAAATCGCACTAATTTAGCTTTTACCAACAACTACCGCAGCTTCAATCAACATTGTGATGTTGCCACTGAACTGAAACAAATGGCGCCACTTCCGTTTCCGGCCATCGATCGACGCCCAGACTCCAGCGATAGAGCGTCGCCGATCGATGGTCAGCGGTGGCCCTCGTTCGATTTCGCTAGATTATCGCTGTGATTATCGTTATCGCATGTCTCGGATTCGATTTCGATTTGGAATTCAGCTTGGTTTCAGCACTCGGTGGTCGTGGCAACATCACCCAACGACAACAACAATAGACAACATAAACCGTCAACGGAATTGTGGCTGGGCCTCTTACCTGAAAGAGCAGGATCATGCTCTGGCCGAACGTCTTGAAGTTGTAGACGTCGTTGATGCCGCTCTTCTCCTTCACGTGCATGAAGAAGGACATCCCGAAGATGGCGAAGATGAACATGACCAGGAACAGCAGCAGGCAGATGTTGAACAGGGCCGGCAGCGACATGGCCAGCGCGAATAGCAGTGTCCTGATCCCCTTGGCGCCCTTCACCAGTCGCAGTACACGGCCCACTTTCGCCACTCTCACCACTCGGAGCAGGGTCGGCGACACGAAGTATTTCTCGATAATATCGCTCAGTACGAGACCTGCGGTACGCCAGCGTTTTGCAGCGGGGGGAGAAATCATTTCGGGTTGAGTTCGCAGTTCACACAGATCACACAATACGCAATCAGGGTTCGGGGGGAATGGTTAGGAGGAGGTTGGTTAGGTGGGGAAGGGTAGGGTAGCTTAAATTCGACCATAAACACTCGACATAGCTGAAATATGGAAAGCATTAGGGTTCCGACACGCTCCGCTCCTCCATCTTCTCCGACGTCAGAGAAACATACACACACATACGGACAGCAGGGATATACATACGTAGGGGAAGGCAAAAGTAATGTGTGATATATGTACAGTTGGGAAGGAATTGAACATACATATGGTACACGGGTTACGGGGTACAGTCGCCACAAAATATAAACATAAACAGGCTGAACGGAAAAGACATAAAGAGAGCTCGTCGTAGCCCGAAGATAATACAGTTAAATTACATTTACACATACAACCGATACACTCAAAGTACAGTTACGGATTATGGTTAACGGGTTACGGGTTACGGGTTACGGGTTAGCGGTACAAGTACAGTTAACACATAGGCTTTTAGTTTGTACGATTTTACAGCTGGCCTAGATCAAATCAAGGAGTTTGCTGCGCAGAAATCAAAAGACATAGAGAGAGAGAATTGAAACGAAACAATAACTGAAAACTTAAGGTAAGAGTTAAAAGTTTAAGGTTAAAGGTTAATGGTAAACGCTGAACGCTGAACGGTTAACGGTTAACGGTAAGAGTAAGCAGCAACGCCCGGTAGTCGATATCCTTTGGCTGTTTTTGCGAGCAGCTGGCGCAGGAGCAGGAGCAGGCGATCTTGGCGTTGGTTTAAGCAGCGAGAGCGACAGCAAAATGTAGCGTCAAATCAAAAATCGGAGCCCAGAGTTCCGGGTCTCCATTATATCGATATATATATTTTTAGTAAAAAGAATTTCGTTTTCGATTTCGTTTTTTTTTCTTTTTGTTTTGATTTTTAGGAATGCATGTTTTGGTTACGTTTCTTTTAGCGATAATCCGCAGCATATTTTAAAAGTGCCAAATAACTATAGACTGCAAAGTTCGTTCGCTGCCCGCTGTAGAATCAAAATGTTCATTGGTTTAATCTGATTAACCGATTTGGGTTTATGTTTCGATTTTTTGTCGGCCGATGGCAACGAAATGCGCTCTAGCAATGGGCATGAGCGGAAGACTAAGGGGTTCGGGTTCGGGGGCATGGTCGAACGAACTATTTGCAGGACTTTTCGGGCGGTTTCTGATCTAAACTCTCTGATAAAGGCTAAACAAGACGACAAAAGTCAACTCAAAAAAGTTAGAGTAGTTGGAAAAAAGTGGAAAGCTTCTTATAAGTACTAGAAAAGTAGGTAGAAAGAGTTATGGAAGGTAAGATCGGGTGGGGATTGGGGATGGTATGGGTTCAAGTCCCGCACTATGGGGAATGGCCTGGGAACCATTGGAGGGACACTGGGGACTATATATATTCTTATATAGATCTATAGACTATACACATTTGTATGCTTTTTACTACGTTCATAGTAAAGTACATAATCTCCATCGTAGATTGGACCAAAACCATTAAGAAGATTCAGGCTAGTGCCGCGGTATATACATTTTTGGAAACGTCTTCCAGATCTTTGGAATCTCGAGTGGCCAGATTTTTGTGGGCGGGACCCACCGGCAAGAGGACTCTATATACTCTATCAAGGGCTGGATCTTTGGATCGTTGGATCTCTGGATCGCTGGATTGCCGTTGGGTCCGGTCCGATCCAGTTCAAGTGCCTTGCCGGATCCGCGCGCTAAGGCGGTCCGCATGGCCCTTGTCCTGGCTGGGGCCCCGCCCTCAGAGGATCTCGATGTGGACCTAGCTCTGAGTGAATAGCTGGCGGATCCCGAGTAGGAGGGATCCCCAGTTGGCTCCATACCGGGCAGTAGCTACAGAGTTATGCAACCGACAATCGCACAGAGTTTTGTGGAATGCCCATTGACACCTAACTCTGAATGAATCTTGTGTGATTGAATTGAATTCATTTTCGTTTTCGTTTTCATTTTCATTTTCATCTTGTTTGTTAATTGATTTATGCGTTTTTGTTTTCTTCTTTTTCTTTTTCTGTGCAAGCCATTTAACGTGTGTAAGAGTGTGTAAGACTGGGTGTAGGTGTGTGGTGTAGTGTATTAGCAGTTGCTTTTCTTTATAGTTTTTTCTCTTTGTTATTCATGTTATTTAGTTATTTAAGGAATTTGCATTTACAAAAGCTGAGCGTCTCGTTCGGTTCGTACTTCGGTTTAGTAGTAGTGGTTTTCCCTCAGGTTTTCCCTGGGTTTTCATTCAGTCTTATTTAGTTTGTGGATTGTTTTCGTTTGCCTTGAAGCGTGTATTAATATATTCGTCTATGAGGATATCACTCTGCGACTGCCGCAACATTGAAGCCAAATATAAGGAAGCGATACTTAGAGGCGCTCGAAATAAAGCATTTTGGTTTCTGTTTTTAGGTTTTAGGTTTTAAGTTTAAGATTTTTGAAAGTGTGCGCTTTGAGAACAAGTTGGGCGCGTGAGTCCTGGCGAGTAGTAGTAACATAAAGGACATAAAAGAAGCGTAAGCAACAGTTAAGGTTCGCAGCTCTTAAATAGTTAAGGTTTACTTGAAGCTCTCTCGCACAAACATTATTATTATTAATAATATTATGAGTATTCCAAAAGTGAAACGAAAAACTGGTACAAGTAAGGAAACGCAATACGATCGGTTTGTTTAGGGTTCCGCAGGGTTTCTCTGGGAAGGGTTAGCTTGGTTTTTGGTTTTGGTTCGGTTCTGGTTTGGAGTTCGGATCGAGGTTGGGGTTTCGGGACACTTTCGGGGGGGACTTTCGCTAGACAAAATATTTTTTTGGGCGCAATTCGAATTGGGGTTTCACACTTTCGACAGCAGCAGAAATGGTTGGAAGCATCCTTTTTAACGTCCGATGACTGATAAAAAGGAAGCTCTCTGTTGCATTGGTCAATGTAGTAAAGCATATTTTAAGCCATCTTTTGTATAGTTTTTGGTGCTCGTTTCTCGGTTATCTGGTTTGGTTTGCTCCAATAGCCAATTTCCACCTGAGTTTCGGAGTTTTCCAACTCGAGTTTTGTTTGTTTTTGGGGTTTTCTCGGTTCAGCTCATTTCCATTTGTTCGTTCTTTTGTGTGCTTACGTATGCGCAATTTTTTTCTATTTTTTTGTTTATTTATAATCTTAATTGTAGTTTCAGAAATAAAAGCCAAACAATAAAAATGCTAAATAAAAACTGTTATAAGTACAAGGCCAAGGTTTTTAGCTTGAACAGAACTTAGATTTTATGACAAATTTCCATGGAAATCTGACAATTTGTAGATTATTAATCAATTGATTATCAACGCAAAAGATGTATAAAGTTTATGGGCAAATTACGAATATCTGGAATTTAACGCCAGCAACGAACGACAACAATTACTTGGGAATTACAGTCAAATCAACACCAATATTGCAACGTTTTACGTTTACTTTTCAACTTAGGCTAAAATAAAGAGTTCAACATAGATTTACTGGTTTTACATACAAATTTGGCAATAACAACAACAACAATTAAAATATTTATCAATAATATAATCGATCGATTGCACATTTGCACTGTTAGCTAAGCGTATGGTGTTCTGTATAACAGTTGTTGAAGGATTTCTGAGGCTTTCACCAATCCATATATAAATAACTCATTAGATGGCAGAATAGAAGTAATAACACTCTCTTTGAGAATATGTTCTGCATGTTTGAAAGTTTTACGATATATTTGTATAAACGGTTAAGAGCTTTGCAGCTGGGTTAAATTTTGAAAAATAATTTAATACCAATTGAAGCAACTTATGGCTTTATAACAGACTTATAACACTCGGACAATGAGCGTAAAACACCATTTTGGCTAACTTTGCAAGTGGCAAGCGCGTCAAAAGCGAAAACAAAAATATAACTTGGAATACGTTAAGCACAACAACATTGAGCTGCCCATACAGTGATCGTGATCATATAATACAGTAGTAAACAGTACAGTGACCGAAATCTCTATATGAGCACTCGCGATACACAAATTTTTGTACACAACAAACTGTTGGGAGGTGGGGATTACGTTTGGATTGCTTGTTTCTTTGCTGGGATCTTGGGGGATTGGACTTCATTACGAATCAACATCGAACAATGGAATTACGCATTACGTTTACGACAGCAAATTAGCAATATTTAACAATTAGTAGTAGAATTAGTAGAAAGTATGGTTAAAGAGAGGAGCGTACTGTTGCAGAGACAGACAGGTTTGTACAGTAAATATTCACACACATAGCAATAGCATAATGCATGGAGGTATCGGAATCGGATTCGGAATCGAAGAGAGAGTAAGAGAGAGTGGAGGATCATTGAACTGAATTCAAAATATACAATGTAGAACTTTCTTGGAGCTTGGGGTCGATGGTTGCATACTTTTGGCTATTTGGTTGGCTTTGAGGTTATTGGGGTTGTGGTGGGGTTAATTTGGAAATTGATTATCGGTTTACTTACCTAAGATGGATAAAATGACAACTACTACATCAAATAAATTCCATGGCTCAATAAAATAGTGATATCGTAAAGCGAATATTTTTAATAGACATTCGGAACTGAAAATAACTACGAATATCGCATTGAGATAGTCAAGGACCGCGTTGTACGTGTCCGACGCATCGTAACGATCGAGTGTCATGGTGAACATGTTCAGACCAATGAATAACATTATGATTATATCGAATTTCTTATCGGTTACTATTTCAAAGACTATTGCTTGTGGTCGCCACTGGAATGGTAGAAGTAAATGAATACGAAATCATAACAATAAAGGGTAACAAAAACGTAACGTATACGGATACGGGTACGAAAAATATAATCAATCGTTGGACACCGCCAAGACACATTGGAGAGAAGAGAGAAAAGGAATAGAAGAGTTTCGTATGAGTACATTGGGTTAAATACGTCGCATTTGCTTATAAGTATGTTATTGATATATAGTATGGTATAAGAGTTGATCGCTTTATTTTATTGATTTATATATCGGTTTATCGGTTTACTTGTTTCGGTTCTCTTGTTTGTTTTCTTTGTTCCCCATTTTGATTGGGTTCTTTTCAGTATATATATATATTACGTTTCGTTTGTAGATCTGTGCCAATTGCAAACTTTTTTCCATGGTATGAGGTTCTGGGGAGCGTCGATCTCGCCGCGCACCTGCAGACGTACAGAGTAGGCGTATAACAGTATAACAGTTGGATAACATTGTTAAACAGTGACTCAGTGTGCTAGTAAATAACATTCATTTAATTGCATCGGTTATCGGTTATCGGCTATCGGTTATCGATTAAGTAAGAGAGTACACTACACGAGGCGGCATACCAAGAGACAGAGACAGTTGCATTTACAGTTTTGATCTTTTACAGGTTTACGAATTCACAGAGTTAGAGCGAGAAACGTGCAGTCGGTCTCGGTCTCGGTCTGTCTGTCTCTTTCCTCCGTCAGCATGCCAGACGCTAGCCGTTGCCTCTCGCTTCTAATTTCGATATCGATTTTAATTTTAGGTTCCTTATATCGTATTTTGTTATCGTATTTCGTATATCGTTCTGTGACTATCACTAAACATGCCCAGAGTAAAGTAGAGATTAAAGAGAGACGTGCCAAGATGTATGCTATGTACACATCCAGAGGTTAGGAGTACGAGTAGTAAAGAAACATGCATTGGTTGCCATATCTAAGTAGGAGGTGTTGCGATAGGTATATACATATATAGATTGTAGTTTTGCTTTGCTTTTGGAATTTTAAATTTGATCGATCGTCCAGCTGATAATTATGGCAGACATAAAAATGTTTAAGTACAGACGAACCAAACGGACACAATACTTAAATACAGCTAGTGGAAATTAAGTATTAGAGTGGAGAGTAAGAAAACGGTATGTTTGCGAAACATCGTCGTCGCACTCGCACTCGCAGGAGTCGCTCAATGGCAACAGTGGCGTGCTTTCTCTCTCTCTCTATCGCGCACGCACACCACGGCAGCCATTCCAGAGACTCGACTTCTTGGTGCGCTGCCTTCTCTTTCTTTCTATTTGTTCTTGTTCTTTTCTTCTTTCTTTTTCGCATTGTTTCTCTTGTTGTTGTTTTTCTTGTTTTAAAGATCCATCAATCAACTTGACAAAATATTGCTAGAGAACAGGGCCTTCCACATACATACATACGTGCGTACGTAGATATGTGTTTGCTATGTAGATATACTCAACGGATTGCAAGGGTATAGTCGAGGGTCCGGTCCAGTAGAACAGTATTGGGGTTAGCTGATCGTATACTAGCGAAGGTATAACAGTTGAATATTATGTTATATAAACAATAAGAATTTCGATTAGCATAAAGTATTTGCTGTTTGTAAAATCATAATTACTATTACGTCTTGTATAACAGTCTCAGTCTCGCTCGGTAGCACAGTTCGGTGTTTATTCAATACAAGTTAACATAGAAAAAAGTTCATCATATATACAAAATGTTATATATACAATACGGATACGATTGGCACAGATTACGCGATCAAAATCTTGTTTGTCTTGTTATTCTTTGATCATTTATATTTTGTCAGTCCTAAGTATTATTATATTATTATTATTTCTTTGTAAACGAATTTAGTTTGAGTTCATTATTGGAGCATCAAAAAAAATTGAAATCTATCGAGGGACAAGTTGAAAAACTTGGAGAAATAATACGTGGATAAAGTGGCACAACTGGGTGTACGGCCTATTAGTTTCGATGCCCCTCTTAAGAGATTTTCGGCTTTATTTTAGTTTTATTATTCGGTTATTATTTTGTTAATTGTTGTATATTAATACTTGTTTCGGTTTATGTAGCTTTTAATTTTATAGGTTGTAAATATTATAGGTTAATTGTATTTTGTTGTTGTCTTACCCTTGGTCTTGGAATGGCTTTTAATGGTTTTTTAGAGCCCATCTTTTTCATAGCATTATAGTACTTTTTCTGATCTTCTGTCATGAACATTTCTAATGATCCACCTGCTTTTTTCTTTTGCTCATTAAAATTATCAATGATAACACCAATGAACAGATTGAGTGTGAAAAATGATCCAAATATGATGAAGAATACGAAATATAAATACATGTAGATGTTCGTTTCACGAATTGGCTGCTTGTCCACCTGTTATCGATTGTTTGGCCCATTCGATATCGATCGATAGCAGCAGGAATCGATGTAGAATTTTGCGTTTTGCGGGGTAATTTTGTGGCATGGCATCATCGGTTTCAGTTTCGGTTTCGGGTTTCATTTCATTTCATTTTGTTTTTGTTTTCGTTTTGTTTTTTTTTTTGTGAATGGATCATTTTTAGTGTTGCTCGTGTTGTTGTTGTTGTGGTTGTGGAGTGGAGTGTGTCCAGAGTTTGGTTTGAGTGGTGTGACCATATTTGTTGTTATTTGTTGGCGTTGTTGTTTTTAGTGTCGAGTGTTGTTGTAGTTGTTGTAGATTTGTTGTTGATCATATATAAAAAAGAGAAAAAGTTATAGATAAAATTGGTTGATTAATAAAAAGTATCATAGACTGGACTTAGGTTGAGATTATCGACATATTGACTAGACATTTACAGTATGTATGGGATAAACTAACTATTCGTTTGCAACATAGCTTTGTTTCAGCGGTTTTCTGCTCTATATATATTTGGCGTGTCTCAATATTCATTGTTTTACTTGGTTACTTGGTTTTTTGTGGTTGGCAAAGCGCATTGGCAAACATAAATGCAGTCTGATGCGAGTGTGGAGTTGGAGTTGGAGTGGTGTGTGGTTTGCAGGGATTGTACATTACCTCTCGTGAATCGATAGCATCGTTCATGATTTGTATCCAGCCTTTGAAGGTGGCCACTTGGAAAAGGCACAGATACGCGTTACCTACATGATCGAAATTCATTGCTGAATTCACCCACGTGTAGTTCTCGCTCTCGCAGGCATTGCGATTTGGTATGATCTCGTGGCTGAGCTTCGTGCCGTTCATGTCCTCGCACTGTGGTTCGATGATTCGGTAGTGGGTTGGTTATCGATAATCGTGGTTGTAGGTGGTCATCGATGCGGCATGGTCGTTGGCGTCGATGGGTTTGGTTTTGTTTATCGAGTTGAATTCGGAAAAATGTATTTCAGTTATGCGGGATTCATATATAGATAGGAATAGTAATAGATATATATATATATAGCATATATGGGCGGATAGATTACATAGGGCACTATAGCTAGTTTGCTAATTAATTTGTTGGTGTGTCAGTGTCTCTGTGGGTGTGTGTTCCAGTGTCAAGTGTTTTGTGTTTTGTGTTTGTGTCTGAGCAGCTAATTAGCACGGCTTGCGGCCTCTTGACTATACGATATTGGAAAAGCTTGGCTTAGATTGTACTAGATTTGATTAGTTAGAGTTCAATTAGGTTGTATAGTTCTGTTCTGTTTTGGATTCCGGTGCAAAAGGCAAAGTACAAACTAAGGCTAGAACTAGGGAGTGTTCTAAGAAGTGCAGCAAGTTTCGCAAGGTCGCATACTCGTATAGTTATATAACGCTTGATAAGCATGCCCAAGCTGAATCGGACTCTGCAGCTGATTAAGATTTTGATAGTGATTTCGATATAGATATACTATTTTTTATTTCGATTTTGATTCTGATTCTTGCTCTGGACTTGCATCGGAGTGAATTCGGATTCTATGTACAGTCTGCAAGAGCTTGTCTCGTCTGTGGTTTGGACAAACTCTTGGCGCGTTAGCTGTGAACTTTTCGTTTCGAATCGTGTTGAAACTCAACTATTTACGAAAAATAGATGCAAAGATACGCATTCTTTCAAGTCTGATTTCGATGTAGTTCGATTAATTGATAATTAAATCATTGCTAATTACGGAAGGCTGCTTGGAATTGGATTTATCGACTTGGCCATTCGGATGCGAAAGGAGTACAAGGCTTGTATTCATTTTACCTCCGATCATAGGCTCATTTGATTATGTTTCGGTTGTTTTTGGTTCTTTGTTTTTGGTTTTGGTTCGGTTTCTTGGTTTTTTTTTCAGGATTTAGTTTGAAACATTTGGCACGTACCTTAAAATATTTTCCAGCAAAAAGCTGTACACCCATTATGGCAAAAATTAGCCAAAATATTAGACACACCAATAGCACATTGAAGATGGACGGTATAGCTTGTACCAGCGCATTAACGACGACCTGAATTTGATTTGGTTTGGTTTTTTGTAGTCATTCGATTGATTTGGATGGTTTCAGATTGCGTGGATCGATTGGTCGATCGATTGGACCGATAACCGATCGATTGGGTCGTCGTTGGCAACGTCGATGATGATTGGGAGTTGAGTTATCGATGGATTGGTTGGTAGTTGTAGTAGTTGTTGGGATACATGGGTGTATGGGTGATACGAGGCGAGGCAAGGCGAGGCGAGGGTGTCGGTGGAGAGGGGATAGAATATAATACAATAAATGCAGAGAGTTATTTAGTCAGTTAGGAATATATATATTCATATTTATATCGGTATATACTTATACGGGTTAGTATTGGACTTATACATACATGTGATGTACAGATGTGTGAGTGTGGGTACTGTGCGTGTGTATGGTACTGTGTGGTGAGTGCTGGATGGATAGCTTTGACTTATATCTATATATATATATATTCATAGGGAGTTATGACTGCGCTTTATGGGAGAGATGAGGGCGCGTTTGTGTGCAATGGAGTTCTCTACTGTGGTGACTAACAGTAGCGGCAGGCAGCGTGCGTTGCTCAACACTGAGCCAAGCCAGTGCGCAGTTCACTTTACAACACTACATCTACATGGATAACGATTAACAGCATAGCATAGCATCATAACGGTACGGTTCATCGATCAAAAGAGAGCGAGAGAGAGCAAGCAGGAACGAGATCAAATCGAAGTATATTGGAAATCTAGCTAAAAGTTAACTTAAACTAGGGACTAGGTACGTGTCTCCGGTCGGAATGCGATCTAGATGAGATGGGCTAAGTACGAGTAGAGTCAAAACTGGTGTGTAGGTACATAAGTTGATGATATATCTAGCTCTAAATCCGGTTGGTCGGCTTCTACAGTGCTGGGCAGGCAAAAGGATTCGTCGGACCGTGGTCGATATAAGCTGATTAAGCGAATTTCTTAGTTGGTTGCTAAATTTTGTCTAAGAGCGAAATATGTGGATAGTAGGACAAACAGAGAGAGGCAGAGAAAGAGCGAGCGAGCGAGCGAGTTAGAGCGAAAGAGAGAGAGAGAGAGAGAGAGAGAGCGAGCGAGCAAGACGCAACTTGTGTGTGGGAGAGAAGGCAAGGCAAAACGGTTGTCTAATTTATGAGTAACGATACGGATAATTATAAGAGTAACGATTAACAATAGCTAAGTTTAACTCTAGTACTTGGAGTGTGTTCGTGTTCGGCTGATCGATGAGAGAGAGAGATTTGAGTAAGTAAGTAAGTAGTTGGGTAAGTATCATCTAATCAGTCAATCAATTACGTATACGGATTACGTATACGCATAAAGCATAACGCATTACGGTTTACGATTTACGGTCTACGGTTTACGGTTTAAGGTTTATGGATGCAAGAAATCAAATCAGCTGCTGCACTTGAACAGATAATCATAATTGTGAGTCCATCCATCCAAATGTTTAGCTGTAAGTCTACGTTTCAATTTCACTAGTTACACAATTCGTATCGGTACTTTAATATCGGTTACTGTTAGTTTTATGAATGGCTAATGTACGAGTACGGGTTAGACAGCGTTTAAGAGTTGCCAGAATAGGTCGTGATGAAATTGGGCGCTGTTAGCTGAATTGATATTTGCGATATGCTGATACTGATACAGATACTGATACTGATACTGATATTGATACTGATACTGATACTGATACTGATATTGATACTGATACTGATACTGATACTGATTGATGAAGTTGTTTGTTTGTTTGTTGGTATTCGGTTGCGGTATTTTGATTTTGAGTTGATTTGGTATTGGTTTGGTATTGGGTTGTTACGAGTATGTATGGAAAGTACGTACCCTCATGCCCTGCATACGGGACATGGCACGTAGTGGTCTCAGTGCTCTTAACGTTCGCATAGTCTTGAAGGCTTGAATACCACCAGCTCCAACAAGTGAAGCAACGAAGTTGATAAGCGATACCTAGTTTCGATATAGTTCGAATAGTGCCAAGTTTAACATATAAGGTTGCATACAGAGATTCTTTGTAAATAAAGCAAAAGTGTTTCTCTTTTCGGTGTTTGATTTTTGTTTGGTACTTGGTTTGGTTTTTGGTTTCGGGTTTTAAGTTTTCCAGTTTTAGGTTTTAAGTTTTAAGTTTGGAGTTTTGAGTTTTGAGTTTGGAGTTTAAAGTTCTAAGTTTTGGGTTTTTGGTTCTGTCTGTCTGTCTAACTGAAAAAAGCTTTAAATGGTTTCATTGGCGCCGTTTTGTTGCTCGAGAAAAGGGGGCGTTGCAAGGGGGGCTTGATTGAGGGCCCTATGGGTTCGTAGGACTTACTTGCATAGTATTACTGTTACCACTGTTACGCTGTTCTGACTTAGACGGAGGGGGTTCTTAAACGATAGCCTATTGTACGATAGTTGATACATTATATAGTTTGTACGAGTAGAGATAGATATATATATATATGTAGGTCTTCTGGCAAATACATAGGTGGTTACACTTATAGACGTAGACACATACACACAAAACAGGTTAACACATATGCAGATACGTATATGTAGGTAGATTACGGAGGCAACACTTGGAAGGGTTCGGTTCGGTTTGGTTCGATTCAATGGATTGTTCGGATCGGTGTGTATTGGAAGTAGTTTCAGTTCAATCCAAGGCTAGGGATGCGAATACTGCTCAGGGGATCGGAGAGATAAGAACGAAAAGGAGAGAGATTAGAAGTGTAGAAGTGTGTAGGTCTATTATCTGAGACTGAGACTGAGGCGGGACTGAGTTCTGAGAGTAGGGCCCTATCAGCGAAGGGACGAAACACAGATATAGATGACTGAAGGCTAGTGCTAGCTCTGTCTAGGAGGATAGTTACCTACAACGATAGTTCGCACCACCAGCCGCACCTCACTCCACAATGGACGAATTCGGCATGCATACGCCGTGGACACTTGGACGAGACAGCGAGATGATCCATGAGTCGACAGAGCTCTTCTAATATATACAAACACACACAAAGTTTGAAGGGCGGAGAGGATCGGGGCTCGGATTTGGGTTTCGGGGCGTATGCATGGTCCTCCATGGGTCCATTGTGCAGTCGTGCGACCTCATCACTAGGTTCTCATTGAAAATGGCTTTCGGCTTTTGGTTTTTGGTTTTTCTGTCTTGATCTGTCTCTATGTTGACACATTTTTGCTCAAACTTTGCTGCCGGACTCGATTGGGTGGCTATTGTGGGGTTTTCATTTCGTAGATCATGGATTGAGAGCCGGGAAAGGCCAGTCAAGTTAAGTTAAGTTAAGTTAAGTGTTAGCCCAGACCAAGCGACATCAGTTGGTGTGAAACGAGACGAGACGAGACGCGACTGGAGCGTCGGTTGTTTTAAGTAAAACACTGCCACCACTGCGTATGAGCGATTTGTCGAATGCTCGACATCTGATCTGGTTGTTCTGATTGTACTGATTGTGGTTGAGAATATACAGTATATATACATATACGAGTAAACGATATCGATTCTATACACTAACGACTCAGCGTCGCGAAGTCTTTGCTGTTCATATATAATTGCTTTATATTTATATATATTGTTTGTACAATGCAGTGCAGTTGGGGCCCTTGTTTAGGTTTTTTGCGAAGATCGCTTGCATCGAGTTTATGGGGATATACATATATAGTATGTACATACACCTATAGGGGGGTGGGCTATATATTGTGGTGCCGCTAAAAACTGAGGGCAAGTGGCGAGGGTAGGGGTTCCGATTCCGGTTCTGTTTCATATTCATATTCGTTGTGTTCATGAGGACTTTGTGGTACTGGAGAGATGGGGGGATCTAGGACTATATCTGTCTAAGACAACAAAAATGATCTAGGGTTTAGGGTATGGGGTACTGGGCACAACAGGGTACTGGGCACAGGGGTGGGTATCTCCAGCTATGGCTAAACTATGGGCTAGTTGTTGAACCAAACTACTTATACACAGGTTTTGATACTTTGTTATCCGATTCTTCGTATAACAGTTGATTTGGCTGACCGAGGACGGTGTTGCATATATAGTTCTTAGCTCTAGGTTGGAAAATACGTATGGCTAGCATGTATATTACAACTATGTATAGGTTATATATATATATATATATGTGGCTATGACTAACCTAGGTTTCAATCAATGAGCCTAAATTACTTGAATATATATGGCGCACAACGAAGCCGAAGCACGCGACAGCAGCAATGGAGTAGAATGCCTACGAAGCATCTGGTATACACTGCAGCGCTCAACATGTTCTTTTCCAATAGTTTGATATATATATTAAATACGGGTAGATAGGGACACTGATACGGATATGGATACGGATACGGATACTGATACTGTTATATATATTATATGCTAGGCAGATGGGGACATACATACATATGTGGGGTAAATACATCAACATTAACAGGCAGCGGAGAATGTACAGAACTGGCCGGTATAACAGTTAGCATGGCGCTGCCCTGGGCGCAGTGTGAGCGATTCGGCTTGGACGGATAGTAGCGTATAACACACACACGCACACGCACACACACATATTGAGCGAATGATTCGTGGTACATCCAGTTTTAGATACACACGCACATCGATGGCTTAAATATCAGTATCATGTATGGATATGTTGTGTATGTATTGTTAAATGCATTGTAGTCACGATTAATAGTTATATAGTTCATACATACACGCTCTGCAGGAGGTTGAATGTGTGTGTGTGTGTGTGTGTGTGTATAACAGTTAAATGGGAAAGGAAAGGTTAAGCGCTTTGCCAAAGGAGAGTGCGGTTTCGGTTGATTTGTCCAGGGGCCTTATATGGGCTAGTAGCCGGTATAACACTTGTATAACAGGTGGTATAGCAATTTGTTTTAGTATAACAGTTTCGGATGGCATTGAAGATTAAAGAGCACAACAAGCAATATTACGAACCGCACAAGGGATCTTAGTTTTGGGTGAGGCAACGACATTTAACGGATATTTTGATAGTTTCTTTTCAAATACCACTTGGCACACACTCTGGGCCGACTGGCACCCTCGCACACTCACGCACGCACACACACATACACAACAGTTAATGCGAATGAGAGAAAGTTACACAGAGAGAAACATATAGGAAGTTAGATCGAGAAGAGATAGAGAGGCACAGAGACACAGAGAGCACAGAGTCGGAGGATGTGGTGGACGCTACTTACTTTCATGCCCTCCCAGCGCGAAACGGCCCGCAGAGGGCGCAGGGCGCGCAGCGTTCGCATCGAGCGGAAGGCGGGCACGTCGTCGGCCCCGGACCAGACCGCGGCCAAATTAATTAGCGACAGCTAGACGGTTTCAGGTCAGAGTTCAGAGAGGCGGTTTAGAGGTGGTAACTCAAAACGAAACTCAAAGTTGGCTGGTGAGCTACATACGGCTAACAGGGGGGATCTCTAGGGTAACTTATGGCTCTAAGCTATGGTGAATAACTAAGCTAACCTATGATATTACTGGATTACAGGATTACTGGTTTACTGGTTTAATGGATTACAGGATTACTGGTTTACTGTATTACTGGTTACTTGTTGGGGGTTAGAGGTTACTGATTATAGATTCGAGATTCGAGATTAGAGATTACTGGTCTATCATACAACGGGGCTCAATGTACAGTTCAGACAGCCGACTTCGAGGACTGTCGTACTGACCTAGGCAGCATATAGTGGGGACAAGGCAAAACTGAAACTTAAAACGTCTTCGTGTCCTGCAAATACGGTCCTGGGTCAGTCTGGATTTTGTTTCTAGACTCTGGTTATTGGTTATTGGTTATCGATTATTGGTCTTTGGTTTCTGGTTACTGTTTTTGGGTCTGATTGGGCTTAGAGTTTAAGTTCGTTCGGCAAACACAAAAGAGAGAGGTCCGAAAGCGGAGTGGGGAGCAATCTACTTGGGTAACCGGTGGACTTACCATGACAATCACGAAATCGAGCCAACACCACGCGTTGGTGAAGTACACTTTGAAGCCGAGCGCCAACCACTTGATTAACATTTCCAAGAAGAATATAACCGTAAATATTCTGTCCATATAGTATAAAATATCCTGCAGTATGGGTCTTTGTGGCAGATGTACATCTTCTAATGCCTGTTCCGTGGTCGAAGCAGGAGCAGCACAGCAGGATGGCAGGATCGCAGGATCGTCGTAGAGTTGCGTAGAGTTGTCATAGAAGAAACACAGGGACATGTACATTGGCGTTATAGAGTGAAGAGCAGAGTATGAGGTTACATTAGACGAGTACGAGTACGAGTACGAGTACGAGTTTAACAATTATCTAGAAGCAGTATAAGAAGCTATATAACATTAATGGGTATTTGAATGGTAGGTGCCAGTGAAAGCGTTCTGTACAACAGGCGGCTTTTGGCATTATACTTGCTATTGTTTTTTACTTTTCGGATCTTCTTCTTGGGCGGACAAATCAAAGTCAAACGCAATTAAAGAAAAATTTTCAAAGAAATTGAAGACAAAATTCTTGAAATGATACGCACAAAGCGTCTACATCTATTTCTATATTCGGTTATAGGGTATCTAAGTAAATCTAGGGCTAACTTTAAACACGACAGAAGCCAGCGAGCTTACGCGAAGACACAAGCCGTTTGACTGGAATGTGCCTGGGCATAAGAGGCCGGCTTATCTAGGCTATTTATAATTTTTAATTATTATATATTTTTAATTCTCTCCCAAAGGCTAGTGGGAATAAATCTTAATTTTGGGGGAAGTTACGTTCGATGGCCAGAAAGTCTGGCCTCCGATTGAAAGAAAAATAAAAGTCTAGTCCAATTCGGTTAAGGTCTACGCTAAACTATGCTAAGCTGAGTAGAGTTTTGGGTTGGAACTTAAAAATTGGTTGGCTGGGACTTGGGTTAAATGAAGCAATCAACTTTGGTAAAGTTTAAGCATTGATTAATTTGTTGAACTACTGATTTCAATTGATTATAGATTTCGAATTCGAGATGTGTTGCAAGCAACGATTTGCGTTTTTAGCATATGTTAAAAAAGCAAATGACGAAAATTTGCAACAATCTAAACAACAATGGCAAACAATAGTCTCGAGAGGTGACTCTTGAGTTAATTTTGTTTGGTTCTTGGTTTCGTTTTTCGTTTTCGCTTTTCGTTAATCGATTTTCGTTTCGTTTTAATTGAATTGAATTGAATTGAATTTGATTTTGTAGTTGACTTACCAAAGCTAAGCTACTCATTAAAATCATAGTGATAACAGCTGTTTCAAAATATTTATTTTCAATTAATTGAAAAGTTTTCAGTCGTAAATTGCCCCATCCTTGCCAGAACGGCGAGTCTTCGTCACCGGCTAAGATCGGAAATTTCTTATAGTACGAATCGGGGCAGCAATCAGCTGGATATTCATCGAGTATATCCTCGTCGTGTGCATGAATGATGATGTCGCCGTCGAGCGGGCCCTCCTCGCATTCGCCCTCCTCGTCCAGCTCCTCGTCGAGACCTAAATCCTCCTTGCTGGCGTCGCGCTTCTCCTCGCCCTCCATCGTCTCGGCGCTGCCCTTGTGGCTCTCGTCCTTGAATGGTCGATTCTTATGGCTACCATATGAGTTAATGCTGGCAGTGTCGTCGTCCTGTAAGGACAAACCTCTATGGTTTAGCTCGTGTTCCAGTCTATTGTCTTGGTGGTTAATTGAGTTGCCAATCATCTGTATAGTTATAGTTATAGTTATACATATATATATTTATATATATCGGTATATATATATTGTTTTGGTTTTTGTATTTAGCGATATCAGTTCATGTGTTTTGGTTGTTTTTAGGTTTTTCGTTTTGTTTTTTTGTTTTTTTTCAGTTGGGTTCAGAGTTCAGTTGGTTGGATTGGTTGGTTGGTTGGTTGAGTTTTGATCATTTTTGTTTCGGTTTTTGGTTTGATTGATTGGGTGGTGGAATACACACACATAACAGTACACATATAGAGACAGTTATATGTAATATAAGAAAAAAAGTGGCAATTTAATGAACGGAAAAGAGAAACGAACAAATAAGGTAAATCAATCTCTTGTCGTTACGAAAGTATTCTATATAATGACAAAGTATTTGGGGCAGGAGTAGGACTGGGATTAAGAGGAGTAGTAGTAGCGGTTTGTAGTAGTTTTGTTATACATAAGTATATAGTATACATGGGTTAGGATCGGGTTTCGAGGCATATCATGTTGTATATCGGGTCTGGGTATCAAATCACAAAATTAATACATACGATACGAAATGGTATCGTTGGTATCGGGAATCGTTGTTATTGGGTATCGGGAATCGGGGCTCGAAAGCGGTACTTCCCCGCCTATCCAGCCCAGATTCCGAATTATTGATTTATTGATTCCGCACTGGAATCGAGTGTATTTACCGTTGCGTTATTAAGATATTTGGATTTCTTCGGCTTGTTGTTCTTCATGTCGCCGTGTATCGTGAACTCCATGCCATCCCCGATGGCCACCTCCAGCTGCGTCTGCTCCTTGATGCCCTTCTTGATCAGGCCGTCGGCGAGGATCTCGTCGTGGCCCAGCTCCAGTTCGTTGTCACCATGCTCTGCAGATATACAACGACAAACGCCTTTGCCTTTCGTATCCCACATTCGATCGTAATGTTTATAGATAGTGTTTACATAATTGGTTCGATATATACATATGTAACGTAACAGAGGTATGGCATATATATATATATATTTGAGTTGATTTGAGTTTTACGGATGGGCAATGACGATTGTTGATCGGTTATCGATTGTTGATTGGGAAATCATAAAGCGAAACGAATTCATAATTCATACAAGCAGTTGCCGTTCGCATTAAAGTTGTTGTTGTTGGTTGTTGGTCGATCGGTTTGGTTGATTTCGATTTCGATTTCAATTGATTTGATTTCGATTTCAATTTCGATTTCGATTTGATTCGATTTGATTTGAGTTTGGGATGAGTCGAGATTCGATTTCGTTGTTCGGTACGTCGGCCAATGCAATGCAATTCGATTTGGGTTTTGAATTTTTGTAATTTAATTTTTTGTTTAATCATGACAAGCCATAATAAATGAAAAGAATGTAGATAGATATTACGGTTAATTCTCAGTATTGGGATCAGGTCATTTAATCGATAAGCACACAGAAAAGAACACAAAACACATTTAATCAGCGTCTCCGCGGTTCGTTGAGTGGTTCGTGTCAGAGGTATCAGTGGTTTATGTTCAGTGAATCATGTCTTGTGTCTTCTGGTTGGGTGTAGTTGGTGTGTATGCTCGGGGGTGGGCAGGAGAAACGCTCACAACACAACAGCGAACAACACAAATCGCAAAATGATCAATGGAACGCAATAAACTAGTGAGCAAAACGTATCTAGGGCGTTTCCACTGGTCAGCATCTGAAGGGTACTGAGCTACAGTGTTTCCACCACTCCAGCAGCAGCTTCAGTGACATCGCGGACTCAGTGGAAGCACTCTGCTTGTGTTTCCACTTCCGCAGCCACGTCACTAAAACCGTCTGATGAGTGTGTGTGTGTGTATAACTGATCGATAAATACAATAAGCTGGTGGTGGTGGGGGGTTGCCACTGGCCAGGATCTCAGGTGAAACGAGTCGTTTCCACTGGACCGCGGCCAGCGGAACTAGATGAGACTAAATATGAGGGATGACTCGATGATTCGATGATTCGGTGACACAATGATTTCAGTTACTAAGGTTAAACAAAAGTCCATACATATTACTAATACACAGACAGTAAATCGAACAAAAGATAAGTTGGAGAACGATAGTAAGAAAAGTTCATAACACTATGAAGGATCAAATCCACTGTTTTACTTTCAATTTATATAATTTCATATTACAATGGGAGTCTAATACTGTTTTCGCATATTTTTGCTTCGTTTCGGTAATGACAGCTAGCCACATAATTCAATTCGAACGTCTGCAATTTGCCATTATTGGGAATTTCTATTGGAATTTCTATTGGAATCAATTTTCGGTTGATTTTCGACTTGGCCAATCGATCTCCGCTGCCAGGCTAGCGAGGACTATTGAAAATGCAAATGTACAAGGATGTGGGCATGTTGTTGTTGTGGTGGTGAAACCAAAACCAAAACCATTAACCTAAAATTGTAATAAATAAATGGGCTTAAAAATGGCTAACTAACTTTAAGCTAGATTCAAAGAACTCAACCAAAGTCATATAATATTTCGATTGCTAGCTATATCGAATCGACGAGGATCAAGCTAGATAGTTTATAAAATGTTGAGAAATTTTAATAATATCTAAGGAAAATACATATATTAGTACACAACAGTTTGGTTTTTTTGTTTTTTGTTTTGTTTGTTTTTTTTTAAGGTATTACTGATACTTTTACTTGGTTCGGTTCAGCTAAAAATACAGACTAGCTAAGTAATGCTAAAGATTATGACGGTTACGGTTACGATTTGTTTTAGTTGCTTGTTGGGTATGATGTGATCGGAAATGGCACGGCGCAGTCCTCTCGGCGCCACAGTGGTCAAAGGTCGGTGGTTCGGAGGATCGAAGGATCAAAGGATCAGTAGTAGTAGTGACCGGTTGAAGAACAACAACACTTCAGGTTGAAATCGAACGGGAACCGATACGAACAAAATGGCATAAAAACTAGCAATCGACATGAGCACCCAGATGAGACTTTTGGCTTTATAGATACATGTTCAGGTGGTATGGCTGTTATGGCTGAGGTTGAGGTTAGGGTCGAGGTCGAGGTCTAGGCCTAGGGTTGGAAGGTTGGAGTACTTGAGGGATACTTGAAACTAACTAAAGAGAATTCTCAAAAGGGTCGGCTAAGAACGAATTTTGTAGTTTTGGATTGGTTTGTTTTTTGTTAGTTTTGTTTGTTTTTGGTTTTTGTTTTTTGTTTTTCTTTTGGTTTTTTTTTGTTTTTATAATTGTTTACAGAATGCGAATTGGGTTCGATTTTGGTTTGGTAGTTTTTGTTTCCGTTTTTGTTTCTGTATTGTTATCGATACTGATACTGATATTGGTTTTTAGATCGATTACGCAATTCAATTACTGGCCAATGGTGAGTTTGAAGTTAACGTTAAACGGTATACGCAATTATATCGTTGGCAATATACGAGTATTACGAGTATCATATAATTAAAAGTAGTTTAGTAATTGTGGAAAACAAGTGGATAAAAACCTTCGCTCCAAATCCAACTGATCTGGTTGGTCCTCTCACCTGATGGTTGATCACTTATTTGATTTGTCAATTTGTTACGTATTAACTTGAAACAATCAGCAATATTACGCTTAACCCAACTTTTGAATCGGCCAATTCGATTGAAGGCCTCGGCTATTTTATTCGTATCGTTATCGGCAGTCGGCGCTGATAAGCTAGATGAGCCAAAATTGGACAAAAGCAAGGCTAAGAAAAGGTTAAGTACCTGTAACGACAAAGTCGGTTAGTTATTCGGTCGGTTAACGATGACCCCTAAATAGTCTATCGCCTATTGTTGATCGTTTATCGCTTATCGCTAATCGCTTATCGTCCTCCTGTGCCGTACTCACCACAAGATTGCCGATGACAACGGTGGCCAAGAAAAAGGGGATGCACGAGACATCGCCCACGTACATGCAGTCCCACATGGACTCGATCCACTCTCCGCAGAGCACCCGGAACACGATCATGAAGCTGTGCATGAAGTCGGTGAAGTTCCAGCGGGGCAGGTCGCCATCCGGGAAGCGATCCTTGTGATCTGTGAATGGGGACGGGATGAGTTAGTAGTGCTTCTCCTGCTCCCTCTTTGAGGGCTCTCCTTTGGGGTACATTTGGTATTACAGGACATCGATTCACTGGGTGTTCTTTTGGTTACTTTTTTGTCTAATTTGCGTTCGTGTCAAGCCACATACAAAAGCGTGTGCAAAAAGTGTTCAGCGCAGCGGGCACTCGCAAAAAACGGTGGGTGCTTAGGCAGGAAACAGGAAACAGGAAACACGAAACAGAAAACAGAAAGGAAAAAACCAGGACAACCAAAGTATCGCACGCCTTATTGCCATCAACAGGATGATTTCTCAGGCTAGAGCTACGAATGGGTGTAGCTACATAGTTGGGCTTGCGTTCGCATATACATAATACTAAGGAGGAAAAGAATCAAAGAGTCGAGCTTGGAGTAAATTAGCTAGGAGAAAAGACAGTTGCTGCCGGTACTTACGGAGGACACGGGCACTTCGGACTCGTCCGATTGAACACTGAACACTGAACGTCAAACCATAAGGATAACAGAACTCAAGCTCCTAGTAGATCGTGCAGCAGTCCCTCTGGACGGATGGGACTGGCTTTGGACCGGACGAATGGACTAACTATAAGGCTAATTGGTAAGGAAATCATAAGTAGTAACAGGCTGCTCTGTGGCAGGTTCTTCTCGCGGATATCTATCTACTAACGATAGGCTGGTGAAACTGGGCCTTCAGTGAGCCGCTTCAACAGACAGGGTGAGTATAGATCTACATGTATATATGTGGGGGACCACGGTTAGGTCAAGGACACGTACACGAATGCGTTTACGAGTTGTGAACAGAAAAGGCGGTAACACACACACAGATTGAACATTGGAACAACACGTACTAATAGTAATAATAGTAATGAGGTTAGGGATGCGATTGAGCTTGCACTTACCATGATAGTTCTTTCCAAACAGTTGCATTCCCATCACCGCAAAGATGAAGATGATAATGCAAAGTACAAATGTCAGATTACCCAAAGCGCCCATGGTGCGGCCCATAATCGAAATGAGTAAATTAAGTGTTGGCCAAGACTTGGCCAATTTGAATACACGCAGCTGCAGGTGGCGAATTCGGTTCGTTTTGATTCGTTTTGATTTGATTTGATTTGGTTTGATTTGATTTGATTCGGTATGATGTTTGGGGGTTCATTCACAGTTCAATTGGCAATTGGTGTGTGGGAAGTTGATTCGATTCGATTGGTTAATCGATCGTGTTGTTTATTTGGTTTAAATTCGTTCGATTCGGTTCGATTTGATTTGGTTTGAAAGCCGGGCAAAGCATTAGGAAAATATAGTGGAAAAAATCGTATATAGGTTATGTAGCATTATTTCAAAAAACAATCGATTTCAAGTTTAAAGTAAACATTAATTTAAGGTCGACGATCTCCGTTCAACAGATCACCGATGAATCGTGCACAGCCACGACCACGGCCATATCCCGTTGCCGTGCACGATCAAGCCCCATTAACACTATATACTATATACAGGTTAGATCATTCTTACTTAGGCTATGCCTAGGTTGCTTCCGGGCCTATGAAAAGTGTCTTATAACTTAACATTCGCTTAAAATGCGGCAAGGTTCTTTCTAGATTTCAAAAAATGAGAAGAAAATACAGTAGCAGACATTGTCCGGGCAAGATTTCCGCTATAATTTGATCGTCAGCAAAGCAGAATCTTAAAAACCAAAGTGGTAAAGTGGTAAACTAAATCAAAAACCGTGCCCAAAGCGTGGCCATCTCGGATTAGGCGAATTCTTGGTCTTACTTAGGTGTACGACTAAGAAATATATGTTTATATAGATTGGTATATAGAAGGAGCGTATAGATTCAAAAACATATGTATGTAAGTTGAAAAAGTTGAGGCAATAAGTTTGGAAAATGTTGCACTAAGAAAATTGGTTCATTGCACGCTAGAAGTTTGCTTTGAATTCGAGGGCGTTTCGATGGGGAGCTGGTGGGACCAAGGATCTGGGAGCTGGGAGCTGGGAACTGAGGGGACTTGGACTTGGTGTCTCCTAAAGTACCTGTGTAGTTCTTGCCAAACAGCTGCATGCCCATAACCGCGAATATGAAGATTATAATGCACAGGACGAAGGTCAGATTGCCCAGGGCGCCGACAGTGCGGCCCATAATCGATATGAGCAAGTTCAGCGTCGGCCAGGACTTGGCCAGCTTGAAAACACGCAGCTGCAAATTGGCAGGGGAAAGGAAAGGGGGTTTTATACGGGTTTAAACGATCAAGACCGAGATCGAGCCTGGCTCCGGGAGCGAGAGGCGCGAGGATCACATTGCTAGGGTTAGAGATTAGAGTCGCAGGATCTTAGCACTAACTTATGCAACTAGGCTAGGAATGGTAGACTGGAGATCGGGACCCGGACGGAGGCTTACCAAGCGAAACGAACGCAAGACGGACAGGCCCTGGACTCCCTCGAGGCCCAGCTCCAGGAGCGAGAGGGCCACAATGATGAAGTCGAAGATGTTCCAGCCCTCTTGGAAGTAGTACTTGGGGCTCATGGCCATCAGCTTCATGGTGGCCTCGATGGCGAAGGTGGCCGTGAAGAACTGTAAGTAGATATATATGTAATGGATATGAAGGCTCTATTTTCCCAGTCCCGGGAACCTCCTACTCACGTAGTTGCCACTCTTGAGCACCCGCTCCATCTCCTTGTTCATGTCGTGGTGGTCCATCGCCATGAACATCGTGTTGACTACGATGCAGAGCGTGATGAAGAGCTCGACGAAGGGATCGAAGACGATGAGCGATACCCACTCCTGAAATTTCAACCAAACCCAGCAACAGTCCCACACACAAAACACATCGATGCCTTTGAGGATCACTTCGAGTGCCTTGTCTTTGAACGTCGGCCCGTCCTCGTCATCGTCCTCTGTTGGGAAATAGTAAACGGAGACTGAACCATACAAAAATTTGTTATTAGTGGTGATTTGACCAACTTTGACTCAGCCAGATTGCTTTTACTTTAGATAGTTTTCATTCGGATTTTATGTTTCATTTTCTTGCTTTTCTGTTTTGCTGTTTTTTGTTTTGTTTTTTTTGTTTTTTTGTTGAAGCTTCATTGCATTGGATATTATTCGTTAAGCAAACGGTTGAAGTTTGTGTCTTGTGTGAGAGAGGCTTGGCTTTGCTTGGAGTTATTGATTACTGATTACTGATTTGGAAATCTTGCTTTGCACATTGCATATTACGAAAACGAACGAAAATATATATATAAGTATTCAGTTACAGAATTGCAAATTCAAATTCAAAGGTACGACTAGAGTCTCAACTGAACTACTCGGCTGGCAGCCAAGTCCTTGCACGGAAATCAAACACAGCGGCAAGGATGTGGCCCCCTCGGATTCCGAGGCATCAGCAGCCAGTTTGATGTACTAAAAGCTGATCGAAAGTCTATATATGCGACTAATGCTGAGGTCTAACTACTCGGAAACAAGGGAAACAAGTTCGCCCTGGGCTCGGACTCGAGAAATTCTACATACGCGAATCATATTCCAATACAATAGTTGCTCTGCGCTTCAATTACCAGTTGAATCAGTTCTAAATATAAGTTATATATGGCTTATAGTCATGGAAATCATTGGGTAAAAGGTGAATGTGGTTCGACTAAGTAATGCTCTACGATTTGGTCAACGAAAACATGCTCTATGTTTACAACAAATACACTTCAATTTCGATTCAATTCAAGATTAATATACTTATATGCTCAAGTCAAAATCCAAATAACTACGAAATGCGGAATAAAAGAAAGTCTAAGTAATCTAAGTACTTTTAGGGCGGAGGACGTTGTCTAAAATATAGTATAGTTTCTAAATACGAGGTAAATACAGGTAACTAATGTTAACGGCATGCACTAAATAAATATTCAAAGTAACGGAAACGGAAATAGGCACTACATATAGCTTTGTAACCAACTTAGGAGGAAAACCGAACTCGCGCTTCTGGTCTCAATCTTGGAAACTTCGTTTTCGAGCCTCTCTGGGGAGCAGCGTCTTGTGACGTCACAGCTGGTCAGCAGAGAGAGCGGGAGTGGATGCGAGCTTGCGTCACCTCTCCGGCCATCGCTGCTGCTCCTGCTGCTGCGTGTGTGTTTGTGTGTGTGTGTGTGGGCGTCAGCAGCGTGCGAAATGCGAAAGCTTTGGGGCAAGAGAGAGGCTGTGAGAGAGCGCAGCGCTGTGCTCTCTCGCTCTCAGGCTGCACGTGTGTGTTTGTGTGTGTGTGTGTGTGGGACAAGCGGTTCTAACTATATCATATAGGTAACTGTATAAGAGTGTGGGTGTGTGTTTTTGCCTTGCGCTTTGCTGCACTGTTTGTTTTCTTTTTAACATTTGTTGTACAGTTTTTATTTTATTTGGTTTTGTTGTTTTGTTTTGTTTTGTTCTTTTGCTTGTTCGCTTTCTTCTGTTAGCATCAACGGCATTAAATAAAATGGACGAGTCAAAGAAGTCATTCATTGGAGTATATATATATATGGGTAGATATATATGCATAGGTATATATATATAAAATATGTTTGCTTGGCTTCGTTTCGGGTTTTCAGCTCTTTTATGTTTGTTTTGGCAAAGAAGGAATGGAATCGAAAGTAAGAATTAAAAATATTTATATATATATATATGTATGTATACACGCGAGTAAAGAGTAAAGAGTATGCGAAACGGAACGGAACGGAACACAAGGGAAAATGCAATGGGCAGAAACGGAAATGAAAACTGAAATTATCGAGTATCCAAATATCAATCGAAGGATGCACGGGATGCAGGCCGCATGCGCCATCAATCAATCAGTCAGTCAATCAATCGATCCGTCGGCTCATCGGGCCGTCGAGGAGGCGTTCGTGGGAATGGGAGCTTCAGAAAATCATGCGAACCGAAACCGATAAAATCAAAACAATCGAAAAATCAGTCAAAATGCAAAATGAAATGCACAAAAACAGGGGGAAGGGAAATCAACTCAAGTTTTGGCCCAGACAGTTTCGAGGCTCCGGGGGAATCCCACTACGAGCGGAGTGGGAGATGATCTTAAGCTATGCTGCTTGTTTAATTTTTTGTAAAGCTAAAATGTAAGTTACTTAAGGGAAGGCGGCAAATGTCGGGTAAGATATAGACGCTTGCAGTCTTGATCCCCCACGCTCGCCCAAGGACGGATTCGAGTTTTGTTATTTACATGACAACGGAACAGGAAACGGAAACGGAACTTAAATCGAACAATGCACATGTAAGGGTTAACACAAAAGAGACGACGATCGATTGGATGCAAAATGTACAGAATGAACGGAATGGTTATAATAATCGATAGTCAAACGTTACAGATATCGGCAAGCAATTAGGGATCCACTTACCACCACGATCGCTGGCCCGACTGTGCCGACCAGCGGCCTGTTCGATAATGTCATTCAAGACCATCACATCTGTAAGTAAAAACAGGGAGAAGGCGCATTATTAGTTACTGGAGAGTAAGCCAAGTCATATATTGATTGATAGTTTTATCGGAAATGTCAATAACAACTTCTCACTGATTGCAATTAATCGGAAGTGCCTGACCATAATGGTTTGCAGAACGTACCTTTCATGTCGACCACCGTTTGTGTCTGGACGGGCTCGATAAAAGGATTGTCATGATGTTTAATCTTGCCAGCTTCGTCCGTGCACTCCAGACCGATTTCCTGCAATGACCGACCAAATGGGGCCTATTAGCGCTAGCAAGGGATATATGGGATATATGGGATATATGGGATATAGGGAATGGGCTTACGTAGTCGCGATGTTCGACCTTGTGATTGGTATCCAGGCAGGTGGTGCCGCCATTGCTGGCGCCCACTGATTGATTGCGTGTGTTGCGGTTGCGCAATTTGCTCTCCTTGGTCATTGTGCTGACGCCCATGACGGCCATGCCGCCGAGTAGATCGCCATGTGAGGTATACGATATTCGGGACTGATGCGAGGTGTAGGAGGAGTGCCGAGAGCCTGAAGTTGGGAAGCACACAGTGAGATTAGTTACTTAGTTGGGGGTGAAAGGGAGCCTGTATTGTTGGGGTCTTACCTAGATTGCCGTAGTAGACGGGGACTATAATGGCCCCGTTCTCCTCGGACATCGGGGTGACGGCATTCGAGTCGTCGGCGTAGGGCAAGTGCTGCTGGGCGTCCTGATATGTTGACAGTACCAACGGCTTGCGATCGCTACCGGGTATACCAAAGCGGCCACGTCCGTTCCGTATCGTGTACTGGACATGGTTACACAGGGTGGAATATACGGTTAGTACTCGCTTCAGCCCACTGGCATCCACACGCACACTGGCACACTGGCACACTGGTGCACGGGCACCCTCGCACACACACACCCACTCGCGCACACAGCTAAGCCATACGGTTATGTATTTAATATATTTATAATATAATCGTAATAGTACAAAGTAGGTTTACAACAGAGAGCAGTAGTAGGAGTAGGTAGGTGGTATTAGCCGAGAGTGGTGAGAGTAGTTATGACGCGGGTATTCTCGGGCCTAGTGGGCCGTTTATCGAACAGAAAGTCCCGTTATCGATGGGATTGAAATGAGCAATAAAAGTTAAGAATGATAACTCAAGAGCTGAAGAGAATTAAATTAAATGAACGGGCAATGAAATCGGCAAGTATCTGAACGGATTTGGATTTGGCTAAGTATTCAGTTTTCAGCTGGTGTAATATTTTAGGAAACGGACCACGGACAGATTTTTAGAAAAGTAAATTATCATCATTGTTAATAGGTGTATACTTTAGTTATTAATGTTCTTTGTATACATAGACATGATTACACAAATACTTATAGGAAACACAAACACAACCAATATAAAAACCAAACGAGAGGAAGACGAACTCAGCGTAAATCAGAAAGGAAATAAAATGAAGGATGCACAGTGACAGTGACAGTGACAGTGATCGTGAGTTTGCGACTATGGCTGTGATCGTGGTAGTGACAGTGACAGTGACCGTGAGATGAGTGACAAACGGGGGGAAGAGCACTGCTCCCAAAGCCCACTGCAGAGATCAAGCTAACCAGAGCCAGAAGAGTTCTGGCTTGAGTACAGGTGTACAAAGGTACAGAGGACAGGCACACAGAGACAGACACACTTACAACCGAGTACAGTACAGAGCAGTACAGTTAGTTAGACGACTATATATGTTCATAGATGGGTATGCACGATAGTATATATAACAGTATTTATATATATATATTGAATATGGAGTTACAGCGATACACAAAACAACAAAACAAGGCCAAACCGAAAAGCAATTATCGAAGAGAAGAAAAGTAAACCATAAGACATGTAGACAGTTATAGGCGATAAGGTGAGAATGACAAATGGTTATGGTAATGCGAATGCGAATGCGTATGCGAATGCGAATGCTTATCGATATGGATATAGTGCCATATGTATCTCTCAGATCTAAAGATGTTCGGGTAGTACGGAGCTTTACAGATGTTATACGGATGCTACGCTAACTAGTCTGATATAGCTGATATGTGGGGATGATCCAAAGTGAATTTTCGGTGTTCGATGGAGACTCGTTCCGATTCGAAAACTATGTAAGTCCTAAATGCTGTACGGTAGCAACTGCCTACAAGATACGGGTAATGGTACGGGTACTTGTACTTGTACTGGACTAAAACTAAGCTGTGAGGCTCGAAGGATCGACGAGATCTATCCCCGACAGATCGGTGATCCACATGGACTTAATGAACTGGCCGGTGATGGGGTGTCTTTTATTCCTTAACGCAATTCCGAGTCAGTGTGAGTGTGATTGTGATCTGGGTTCTGGGATCTGGGATCTGCGATCTATGATCTCTGATTGTGTACATCTGTGTGCGGTGTCAGTGGGTGTGGCGTGTGTGTGTGAGTGTGTGTGTTGGGCGCTTACCTTGTGAGAACTACGTGATCCCCTGCGTATGTTAAACGGTGAACCAGGTAAGGATAAGGATGTCTAAGTTTTGTTTTCGTTTCGTTTTCATTTTTCATTTGTTGTACAAACAAAGTATAAGTAGAAGAAGAAAAAGAAAAATGAATCAAATAAAATATATATATTCCTCGATTGCGGTTTTATATCTATGGATAAATGTATATATATATATTTTCTTCTTATTTTTTTTGTTATTTTTTTTTTGTACAATTTCTTTTCTTTAGGTTTTGGGTTTTGTTATAAATTAAGTATTCGATTTTGCTGTCTACGTTTTAAAGGAAAAGTTATTACTTAGAGCATTTAATTGTATGAGTGTGAGAATGTGTGTGTTATTTATGTCATTGTATTATGTGTGTTCCTTTTTGTTTTTTACATTTTGTATTTTGTGAAAGGTTGAGCTTGAGTTTTTAATTTGTGGTGTGATTTCGTTTCTACTTCAGCGTAGCGTTCGTTTAAAATGTTGATTAATTTAGCTAAATATTTAAGGGTCGGGCTTTGGAGTATTGGAAAAAACTTAAGCGTTCTATACGGGGTTATATGTATACAGTTCTTAGATCAAGGATTATCAAACAACCAAAGAGATAACTTCAATGGAACAATACGGAAGGAAGGAAAACGAAAAGGTTTCAACAAACACTTAAATCGATTGGGAAATTTCGATCCCACACTTTCTTTTCGGGGAAAGCCGGCGCAGTAACGCAATAACGGTAACGAAAATAATCGAAAAACAGAATCAAGTGTTAATCGGTAAGTTCTACGTATTCAACTCTAGGCAAATCTCTTCCAAACTTCGTACGGATGCATTTCTAGTTTCAAATCACAAATCTACGGCGCTTTCGATCTCTGTGGGCGTGGGATTGGGACGGATCGTGGCTAGCAGCTCGAATAATGGGAATATACGAATATCTGTATAATATATCTACGCGGCATCGGTATCGGTATCGGTATGTCAATTCTGGACCCTAATCACACTTGTTCGGCGGGGTGTACGCATATGTTGTTTGTCTGAGAGTTACTGAGTTTGGAGAGAGAAATAGAGAGAGAGAGAGAGTGTGTGTGGGAGAGAGAGATAGAGAGAGAGATAGGAGCGAGAGCGAGAGCAACCTACCTGAGGCATTGGGGAACTTTTCGATCTACGATCAACGGTCAATCCCAAATAGTTTCTGCTCTCGTCGAAAACTATCTGAGGCTGCCCAGAGCAAAATGGATGGTCGGTTAGAACGAGCTAGCGAGCGAGCGAGAGCGAGACAGCGGATAGCGAGTTATCAATCAGTACATTGGTTATCGGTATATATCGTGTGTGAGTATGTTTTATTCATATTTTTCTTAGCTATTCAAGGCAGTTCAGTTAGCTGTGTCATCGGTTAGGAACTTGAACGGAAAGCAAACCGACAGTTAACCGCCTAACATCGGTTATTGGGCTTCGATATCTGTGTGTTATCGATTAACGGCTATCGCGAAAATCCTCCAAATGCGCGCGTGTTCTTGTGTAAATGTGCAGAAAAGCAAACGCTTGCCATATGCCAAAAAGTTGATAGCGTGTGTCGTGAGGGATATTGTATCTATAGAGAAAGAGAGCTAGCTGAGCTGAGCTGATCGGTTTTGATCTTATCGGATCTGATTTGATCTGTGGTTATCGCTCGCCCAAAAGGCTGTGTGATCGGTTCGATTTGATTCGATAGGCTTCGATTCCATTTGATTTGATTTGGACATGATTCGATTCGGTGCTGGTGCAGCACGAGTAGCAACGTTATCCCATCGATGGATTCTGCTTATTTACTTTTCTTTTCGAAATCGAATTCGCTTGTGGCGTGTGTTATAACTGTTACAAACTTTTGGATGCTACAACGGTAAATGTAACGTTCGATCAATGCATGCAATGGTTAATGCAGCCACAGAAATTATCAAATCTCAAACTCTATCGCACAATATCAACATAATTCTGGAACCAAATGGTAACGGTAACGCTAAGGGCAACGAAAAAGAAGAACATGAACTCAAGATCAACTTAAATAAGACCTGGCCTGGGGAGATCATACCGTAACCGAAATCGAAAGTAACCCAAATCGAAACCGAGAACTAAAATCATTAAAAAGTGGTTTTTGTGTGGGCTCAAAGCGATTCTTCAGGCGGACGAATCTCAAGCTGAACCCGAGGGGTTCTCCTACAGTTTTGATCGGTTGTTCGCTTTTTGCTTGCAGAATGGCAGAATGCGGTTCAAAAGCCAATTGTCGAGGTAACCATATAGGGTAAAAGTTGGAAATTTTCGATGTTACCTAAAGCATTCCGAGCAATGACCCAACCAAAATCGAAACGAAAACGGAAACGGAAATTACGAAATCACTAAAAAACCAGAAACGAAACTCATGGCGAATCATGGAAAATGAAAAGTTCTAGAGTTCGGAAACTAGGCAAATGGAAAAATTAATCAGTCAAGAGGCTCCTACGATAGAACTACTAGTCTACGGGATTCTATATCCCACCGACACTCACGCACTCACAGGCACACGCATGCACATAGCTAACGGAAACGGAAACTGAAACTTAAACGGAAACGGAAAATATAACCGAACCGATAACGGAAACGTAAATCAAAAGAAGAAGAGTACAACCAAAGGTAGATTCAAGAGATAGAGATAGGTAAAGATCTAATACATACATACAGATGGCACGCACTAACACTATATCCAGATACGGGTATGAAAGGATCAATATCTAGTTGCATGATCATACGGGTAAGTTATATATAAGGCATATAAGGTACGAGATGTACGATTCAATCAAAACAGGGAGAGAGATCCAACAAAATGATCAAACTAATCATCGACGAGAAACGAGTTACGGAAAACGATACAAAATGATAGGCGATAACTGGAACTCAGGTTCGATAACAATGCAATGGCAATGTAACGGTAGCGGTAGCGGTAACGGTAGCTATAACTGTAACTGCGACTGTAGCTCTAGCTGCAGCTGTAGCGGCGACGCAAGTTATCGATAGCTCAAGGACTGGATGTTGATCGGCAGGAACTATTGAACCGCGATCCTTAGCCGATAGGCGGCAATCGGAGGCGAGACCCTCGCCGGGAATCAATCGATCTTAGATCATAGAATATCGGAAAACGCAAACGCAACGGAGGCCAAAAGCAACTCAAGGCAACACATATATAATAATCATTGGAAAGGCAATTCAAGTCGGTAGAGTTAGCACATCTAAGTAGGTCTAAAGACTTGGGTACAGTAGAGCCCAAAACGCAAAAGCCGAACCGAAACTGAAACGGAAACTAAAACCGAAAACGCCAACTAACTTAGGAGGATCATAATGGATAAACGAAAGGATAACCGGAAAAGGAAATGAAAAGAGAAACTGAAGGGAAACACTCGTCAAAAGTCAAATGGAACGGAAATCAAGAGACTGGAATGGAAAGGAAGGTAAAAAAAAATGCTGCGCCTGCGCTCGGAATACTTACCGTGCTCACTTTACGAACTTTGGTAGCTTGGTGTGCTGTGGTAGGTGCTGGTTGTCTTTGTATAACGCTCACCGACTCCGACTCCACCTCGACGCTCCGTATGGACATCTTCTCCTTGTTGTTGTCGTCGTTGCCCTTCTCGCCGCCCACGAACAGCTCGTAGCTGATGCACGAGTATGTCGGACTCTTGGCCATCTCCGGATGCAGGGCGGCCTCCTCGGCGGCGGCCGCATCCGCCGCCGCCTGCGCCTGCGCATTGGCCCGCTCCTCCAACTTGGCCGCTTTGGCGGCGGCCGCCTCCTCCGCTTCCTACAACGAGCATGCGGGCGGATTAGCCATTATGTACAGAGCAGAGACGGCAATCTCTGATCGGATCGGATCGGATCGGAACGGAACGGGATCGGATCGTCTGGGGGTTAGACTGGGGCTGGGGCTGGGGCTGGGACTGGTTTGGGCACGGGATTCGGTACGATACGGAAAGCAAAACTACGCTACTTTGATCGTTTATAGTTGGTACATACACAGATCAAGTTAAATCATACGGTACAGTGCTGTGCTGGGTCTTTGGAGGGGGTTTCGGGGGTACAGTGGCTTGGTTTTCGGGGGGGGGGGGGGAGGGAGGTATCAGGACTCAATAAATACATATTTATACATATATATAGTAAGTATAGGTTGTGAGTAATTTGATTTCTTCTTTTGTTCTTTTCGTTAATCGTTTTGTGACTAGTGACAGGATCGAAACTAATGGTGCACTAAAATCATAAGTATATAGTAAGTACGAGTATAGTATATATTATATATATTTGTATATAGACAGAGAGACAGAGAAGTACAGAGAGAGAAGGGCGAGCTGCAGGAGCTCGGAAAGCTGAATGGCTCGTGACTGGGACTAGGTCTTAACACATATATACGAAGGTATCAAGCGGACGGACTGAACAGCACGAAAGTTTGTACAATGAAGGCAGCGAGACAGAGTAACAGATAGGCAGATAGACAGATAGACTGATAGACAGATAGATAGACAGAGAGAGAGAGTTCGGGAGGGATACATAGTTTCATAGAGTTAAGTTGATTAAGTTTGATTGATAGACAGTTAGCTAGGCATACGATATTACGGGCATACGCTATACGGTATACGGTATACGATATACATACGAGTAGTCGATTCATATATAGTACATTACAAAAGAAAAAAGCAAGTCTGTTGTGGTTGCAGTCGCTGTTTTGGTACGGATAGATATTCTCAATACTCGATCGAGATCCCGCTGCGATCGAAATTGAAATTATCTACCACAGCTGTGGGGCCTTCTGCTTCCAAGTGGTTCTTGTTAGTGGCTAGTCTGTGGTCTGTCTTTAGTTTGTTTATTGTCCCACTGTGCGGCAGTAGCTGCTGCAGCTGCAGTTACCAATGCAGTTACCAGTCCAGCTGGCAGTTGGCCATTGGCCGCCGCAGCTACAGCAGCCAATGCGGTCGCACAGTCGCAGTTGCAGTTGCTGTTGCTGCTGCGGTTGCGGTTGTCTGGGGGGCAACAGGTCTGGGTGTCTACTTACACGTATCGCCTCCTCTTCGGCAGCCTCTTCTTCTTCGGCCTTCTTTTGCAATTCGTCATACGACATGGCAACAATGGCCAAAATCAAATTCACAAGATAGAATGAACCTAGGAAGATGATGACTATAAAGAACAGCATGTGCCACGGTCCGGCGGCGCGCAACACCAGCTGATAGAGGTCCTCCCAGAAGTCCTGTGTCATCAGCCTAAAGGCGGACAGGAAGGCCCAGCCGAACGAGTCGAAGCTGGTGTAGCCGTAGTTCGGATTCGGCCCAAACCCCTGCAGGCACACATAGTCATCGTCGCATTGCCTGCGATCGGATTGGAGCGGTTCGTAGCGGTTCGAGGTTCATGGAAAAGAGATTAAGAATGAATATATTATAGTTTAGTTGTGCCCTATGTTTAGAGTCGATGACTTACCCCGCTCCGGAGATATTGCCGCACAGCGGAAACGATATGCCCTCGTCCTCCGAGTACCAATTGGAGCTGTTGCGATTGTGATAGTCCCAGTTCTCGTCGGTCAGGTTGCCCCAGGAGCCGTCCAGCGGGAACTTCTTGATGCACTTCTGCGTGAGCACGCCCATGTAGATCTGCAGGCCCATCAGCGCGAACACCGACAGGGAGAACATGGTGAGGATTATCACATCGCGCAGATTCTTCACAGATTCGATGACGGCACCGACGATGGTCTTCAGGCCTGTGGTGGATCGCAAGAATGGTAAGATGATCATTTAGGTGGTTCATCGGCACTGGGCTCGATATAGATATAGATAGCTCGATAGCTCGCAATTCATACCTGGCACAATGGCTACGGTTTTAAGCGCTCGCAGCACCCTAAACGTTCGCAAGGCTGCAAGATTACCTAAATCTATACCCATGGTCACATAACTGCAATAGTTGATCGTTGATTGGTAGTTGAGGTTGCAGGATCGCAGATCGGAGTTCGAAGTTCGGAGTTCGCAGGCACCCAGGATATACGCACAAAATGTCATCGAGTATTAGTAATTATGGGGCTATATGGCATGCAAGTTGCTTGGTTATTTATAGAATTTGCTTCGATTCGATTGATCGGACTCGATATATAATTACAAATGTGCTTGTCATTATCTTCTCTTCTTGTTCTTTACAAAGCAATTAGGGGTAAATCAAACGAGTGCCGAATGTGTGTGTGTGTGAGTGTACTATGTGGAGATGTGGAGATGTGGGGGCGGGCGGACGGCAAGTGTATGTAATAAAAAGCCCAAAGGAATGCGAACTCTGACATATGGCCGAGCATAGTAGGCACTAAAATAAATAAAGCTACGGCGGCCCCTAGTTTTATTACACATTTTGTAAATTAGCCCGGGTGGGTGGGGGCCAGGACCCTCCCCTAGCTGCTCCTCCCGCCCGATCAGCTCCCCCCTCATTGGTCGCTTATTAATAGAGCCACCTCTGCCCGCCTCTGACCCGTCGTACGTCATCCTTGGGGAATTCTTGGAGTGGTGCAGGTGGTGCAGCCCCGCCAGCCTGGAACCCCAGCAAACCAACCGAAAGTGACGGTTGGCGGCAGCGATTCCCATTTATTTTTCATGAATATTTATCGATTTGTCTGCCATTGCGTGCCGGGTTGTCGTATTGCTCGACCCGCCCTCTGCTGTGGGATTGTGTGGATTATCCGCTTGCTCACTTCATAAACACAGCCGGGTAATGGATGGTAGTTTCAAGATCTTGTCACGTCCGTGGACATTGTTCATATTCAGCTAAGCAATGCATTTAAGCCCCGCAGAGCCCTACAAATTTTAATTGAATGAATATTGATTCCTAGCTTGTGGCTTATAACTGCGTTTTGAATGTATAACTCTTTTCTTTTGTTCTTTCCTAAATAGAACTGCAAGTTAAAGGTTGGATTTTACAATTACAGCCACAGTGCGTATACGTAATATTCCCCTGAGAGCCCTACAAATGTACATTTCTTGAATCAATATACTTTAAGCTTGTGGCTTATAACTGCGTTTGAATGTATAACTCTTTTCTTTTGTTTTTTCCTAAATAGAACTTCAAGTTAAGGGTCAGATTTTACAATTACTGCCAAAGTGCGTATACGTAATATTCCCCTGAGAGCCCTACAAATGTAAATTTCTTGAATCAATATACTTCTAGCTTGTGGCTTATAACTACGTTTTGAATGTAGACCTCCATTTTGTTTCTTTCTTTAACAAAACTTCAAGTTAAAGGATAGATTTTACAATTACCACCACAGGGCGTATACGTAATATTTTAGAACCTGATATTAAAAGAACAAAAATAACCTGATCTGCTCTTTAAACAAACAAACAAATAAAGGTAAGCTATTTCCTCAAAGTAAATAAAGGATAACTTTGTATAAATTCATAGAGCTATCCGCATAACGCATACGCAGTGGGGTACGAAGGACTCGCCATGTGAGCGAGTGTCAGCGCTAACACGGTTACCCAAATTTTCCAGCGGCGATCGAAGTCCCGGCTTCGTTCGCGTGTGAAAAAGTTTGCCAAAAAAAAAAGAAAGTATTAAAGAAAAAATATAATGAGAATCTATGAGAAAAAAGCACGAGCTCTTTAAGCCGGAGGAGCTTTAAAATGCCGTGCCTGGCATTGACGAGCCAAGGCTGCGCGTCCTGGCGGCGCCACCAGCCAAATGTGCCGCACGACACAGTCACCTACCGCCCCGGGTCCTCGTCCCCTGGCCCCTCCCTCCCTCCAAAAAAAAACAAGAGAGAAAACATGGAAAAAAGAAAGGCAAATAGACAGCTCCAATAAATGCTTAAAATGAAGCAGAAAGCAATGAAATGGAATTGTCACGAAACGACAAGAAGAACCAGAAGGGAAAGGAAAGGCAAGGAAGCGGCAATTTGAAAAGAAAGCCAAGGGGAGACAAAGAGAATGAAATAAAAATGAAGAGGAAGGGAAAAACAAAACCGAAGAGATGAGAAATGGAACAAAAATTAACTTGAGCGACCAAAAATTTGTTTATGGCTTTTTTATGTGTGTGTGGCTGTGGGAAATAATCGTAGAAAATCCTGCCATGTGCCTCTGTGTGTGTGTGTGTGTGTGTTGGTGTGTGTGTGGTTGGGCGCGTCATTAGAAACGGCAAAAATAAATCAATAAAAACGCTCGGCAAACAGGACTTTTTTGTTTCCCTCGCGTGTAACGTATAATTCCATAGAATTCTATAGCCTTAGCTGCTGTTCATTTTTTTTTTGTGGCTGCCGCTGCCCGTTTTTATTATTTTCCAACTGGCAAACTCTAATGAATGTAATTCTAGTTGCTCCTCTGCCCCGCCGCTGGCCTTTGGTTAATTCTGAAACTAATATTGTCGAAATGAAAATGGAAAGGAAAAGTATTCCATTTCGACCATATTAGTTTCAGAGTTGGCCAAGGGGGCCAGCCAGGCCTGTGATTCATGTTTTGTTTTGGCATTTTGATTTAAAATTTAAAATTAGCTTCCTATTCAGACAACTGTACGATTATTTATTAGAGAGAACTGTCAACTATCCTAATTAATGTTATATATATTAGGATAGGATATATATATTAGGATATATTGTTCTATATTATATATATAATATTGTTCTATATATATTATATTATTATATATACAATATGGAATATATAGAACATATATTATATATCTAATAGAGAACGTATTAGAAACATATATTATGCATATAATATAGAACGTATTATATATATAATATATGTTCTATATTACTGTAGTTACTGTTTCTTGAAATGTTTTATTCTTTTTAACATGAACCAGTCTGGTTAACACTTATTTCTGCTTAGGTGCTGAGTCAACAAATTCGTTATATAAATCTTAATAATGCAAAGTTCATTAAGTATTAGTATCCAGTATATGTAGTATAGTTAGAAGTATAGTATAGTATAGTAGTACAGTTTTCGTTTAATATAATTTAGATACGGTTCTACATCTGTTCTATCTCTTATTACAATTCCCTTAGGCACTGATTGTTTTAATTTTTCGGCGCACACACAAATCGAGTTAATTCAGAGAAATAACATTTATTTCGCTGTTTAAAAACTCGACTCATAATCAATGTTTGAACTAACTACTTAACTACTCTTTATTCGCTGCAATTTGTCTAGCTTTCCATTCACCGCTCTGATGGGATATAATCTGTCATTTTGATTGCATTTAATTGACCAGCGAAAAATGCACATTCACCGACATATGTCAAGGCCCCACACATCTGCTCATCTCACACATCCTGATTTGTTGGTCCTTTTTAGCGCGATTGATTGACTCAACTGAATCCGGTTAATTGCTCTACCCACACGGACATGCAGACGCACACACAGAGGTTGGCATGGCGTCGATTATGTTAATGAAGTGGGTGTTTGGGTGTGTGGGTGTGTGTTAGTGTGTTAGTGTGTACTCTGCATAAATTGATAATAATAATAAATATTGTATGCAAATAGCGCTAATTTGTAATCGGAAGTCAACTGACTGTAAAGTGGAAAAGCAAAAAAATTGAATAAAACCGAGAACAAAAGACATGTAGTCGTGGGTGTGGAACTGCTATTCAGATTCGATTGGAGTGACTACGGCTTAATACAATGGATGATTCAGCTGTGATATCGATTAGCAATTACCGATTACCGTTTACCGATTACCGATTAACGATACGAGAGCAAATCTTAAGTTAAAGGCAACACAATAGAAACGGGAAGTGATCATTATAGATGATACAGATGGTGATACTGATACTGATGCTGATACTGGGCTAAGCACCGGAAAAGGTATTCTTAATTAGTTGGTTGCGAAAAATAATCGATATGTGATCGATATACAACTTTTCTGGAGCTTAGACAGCAGTTATTTGGTTGATGGGAATGTGATATACGTTTGGATTAATGGTTAATTATAATTCAATTGTAATATAAGTAATATATAATATATATAGGTTTATATAACTCACGCTAAAGCTATTACTACGAAGTCCAGCCAATTCCATGCATCTCTAAGATACGTAAACGGGCATAAAATGAAACCTCGTGCCATCACTTTAACAGCTGATTCAAATGTGTAGATTCCGGTGAATATCACCCTAAAAACGAATTGAATTTCGAAATGCAATTTGTTGTTGTCTCCTTTTCACTGCATCGTTCGTATGCACTTCAAATGATTTTTGTAATTTGGTTAGACGACTGCCTGATGATGGGTCACCAACGAAAACACACATAAAAACTAAAACCAATTGCATAAATTGTCCAAGAAAATAGATGTGTACGGTTATTACATAGGTAAATCAAAAGCATTGAGTTGGATTAGTTGGAAAGTTAGGCGAAACGAAGGACAGAAGGTCGCGCTTAAAAGTAGGCTACACTCCTCCTTGTGGCTCTCTCCTTGGCTGGCTGCATCTTCGACTCCGTTTCCGTTTCCTCTCCGATTTCGCTCCCGATCCAGGGCATAGATTCCAGATCTCTGGGGTATATCTGTGCGCTTTGGTGCACACCAAGGATTCCAAGGATTTAAAGTAGACGTACGCTTTAAGACTAACTTACATGATTAAGCTAACTGTTCGCATTGTCATCACTGGCCCTCTTCGCCCATGAGTCTATGAGTGCAACGATAGTATCTCAATCTGCGATTCACAAGTTGCTGTTGCTGTTGCTGTTGCTCTCTTGTCCTAGATTGATGCACTAACACTAGCCCCAAAAAGGGACGCCACACAAACACACACAAGGATGCCAACCGAGAAATTGAGGAAAAGATGGATTGCATAAGAATCAAATCATTCACAAATACGCTGGATGCTCACTTGTGTACAACATTTATGAATGGCTAGCTGAGTCACTGTATTTAGCAGGAATATTTAGGCCAATTCTGACCTTAAATTAGGTAAAATTCAAGGACAGGTAGCTGTGAGTGGCATGGCCACACTGTAAAGAATGCTTAACTCAGAGTGACCTTCCATTTCCGTTGCCTGTTTCCTTTTAGGACTCCCCTTACTACCTCACATTCTTTCTCTATATTTAATTTAATTTATAGTTCTTAAGTCTAATATCTATTCCAAATGGTATTGAATGGACGGCCAGGGAACGGCGCACATCAAAAGCACACTTGGCATGCACTCGACCGCCCTAATTACTGAACTGCAGATGCAGATAGACAATTGTCAATGTCAATAATGGTTAATACTTAACGGCCAACTGCTTGACGCCGCCTCGCCTTTGTGTGTGGGAGGGAAGCTGCTCGTTCGTGTGGGTGTCAGATCAATAGGCCGACCTTCGGCCAACTGCTGTCGCCCTTCCAGCCCTGTCAGCCCCTAAGCCCCAGCCCTGTTCGTGCCCCCCGCTGGCTGGTTAGCCATTTGACAGATTTCAGGCAGCAGACAGCGCTCCAGTGACACCCTTTGCTCGGTGGCATTACTGCTCACAGTTCACTGTTCAGAGCTGCCAAAAAATAATAGATTTAAATAAAGGAGTATATCAGGGCCCGAACAAACTACCTAATAACCTAATAATTGTCACTTAACAAAGATCCCTTAAACAAAATGGAAATATATTGTAAATCTAGCTCCTTTTGGCTATAAGGCTGCTTGAAAAAGGACACTCAGATCTGTCTGGAAGCAGGACGAGGGCGGCAGCACTGGCTATGGTCGCCTGGCCGTCTCCTTTGGGCGCCACAACTAGTTCAAAGTCGCTCACAGCTCACAGCGCACAGCGCACAGCTCACAGCTCGAAGCTGGCAGGCTGGAAGTGGAACGAGGATTGGCAATGCAAGGATGCGGGGGGCGTGCGTCTGACCTAGGCCCCAATGCCCGTGAAGGACACTTGAGTTGTGTTTTAATTGCAGGTATTATGTCTTTCTCAGGGGCCCGCACAAGTGTGACCCCAGTGCATAGCGAAAAAGCAGCATTCGGGGCAGGTTTCAGTTTCACAATCATTGCTTAAAGTGTCCTGGCAAATCAGTTTCAATATATTCCGGCAAATTTCAGCCTATTTGGCACTTTTTGATTCAACAAATCTGGGACTAAGCTAAGCACGTCCTTCAAGTTTTCTTCATAACCCAACACTCCACTGGAAACAAATATTTTGTTTCGAGTAATTATTGTAGGCCCTCTTTAAGGATATGAGCCTGCCAAGTTAAGGGGAGTTCTGGCTGCTGCCAAGCTGGAGTGTTTCTCTCAGTGTGCTCAAGTCCTGCCGACATTGTCAGCGGGCTACGGCGACCCACATTACCCGCACCTTGCACGCCCTTTGCTCTCCTTCGCCCTGCTCCCTGTCCTTTCTCCGTTCTCCTTCTCCGGCTTTCTCCTCCTTTCACTTTCTTCCGTGGCACGTGAGTGTGTGCGTGTGTGTGTGTGTGTGTGCGTGTCTCAAGTTATGCGGCACCTGCTGTTGCGACCCCATCCCCCATTTTGAACGCGTCCTACCCTTAGCCAAGTTCAAGTGGCACTTCCGCTTGCACTTCCATCTGCCAGCTGCCATCTGCCGTCTCTCTCTCCCTCTGTGTCTCTGTGGCTGTAGCCGTCTCTTTTACTGCCCCAGTTTCCGTCTCCGTCTCCGTCTCTCTCTCTCTCTCTCTAGGGTGCTCGATTCTGATACCAAATCTGCGACAATAACTTTGATATCAGCTAGAAAAATGACGTAACTCTTTTCACTTTACATTTTGCTTGCTCGGCGCTGGGCGCTCTCTTGCAAGAATATTTGCTCGCTTGGCTTTCTATGTTTTCTATGTTTTCTATGTATTTTTTTGGTTTCTTGAGTCGCTAGGAGTTACCTATGTACAACGCTACGTATACGCAATGTTCTAGGACACACACACACGGACCCACAACTACAGAGAGTTGTGTGCGTGCCGGATGATTAACGACTTCTAGATCTAGAGAGTTTAACTAGGAGTACAAATCGATTGGGTTCCGAATATTCACTGTTATAATGTGAAAAGAGCGAGAGAGCGATGGAGTTTTCATATACTATATACGAGATTATAGAACTATCGAACTATCGATCCATCAACTGTTCTAGGGTTATATAATAGTGTAAGTGTAAGTTGTCTAGGCCACAAAATTCTACGACTATAATCAGTCCCCAGAGCGAACTGCGAACAGTACCTGGCACTCTGAAACCCTCTATAACTAGGTTCGATCGATTATATGGGGGTTCTTAACTAGGGATGGCAATGGGAGTACCTAGGATTTACATGTCTGTATATACGATGATCAAAACTGTACTAAATACATATGCTAGATCTAGGGATTGATTTAGGGGGCTCAGAGTACAGTACAAAGGTTTACTTAATACTTAATTTACTACTTAAACGATTTACACAAGTTCTATTGAGATCTAGGGAGGTATACATAATAAAGAGGTTATGGGGCTTACTTCTAGGCATGTGTGAGATATATATCTATATAGGAGGTATATTTATATAAACTAGGAGCTACGGTCGAGTATACAGAGCAACGTTACTTCATTTACAAATGATATATCGATTGAATTCAATTCGAAACGTGAACAAACCAAAACCAACCAGTTCGACTCCGACAGTGGGCGGTTCTCGATCGGATCGGAATCGGGATCGGGATCGGTATGGTGTCCCGACCTCAGATGGACTAACGAGGCAATTTTTACAGTTGGAATGAGTAGTTTCAATGGATCTGAGACTGAGTTTGACTCTATGATCGAGCGATCGAACAATCGAACGGAGTCGCGCGGCAAAGAACGAGCACGGTTATTATATATGATATATGCATATATATACTGGATGTTTGGATGCGAGAGTGGTGTATATCATACAAGGGCGGTCTCGGTGGTTCCTTGCGAAAGGACTTCGCACCACTGCGCCATATTTAATGCATCATGATGTCGAAGTTGAGGAGGTTCTCTTACTGGAAATGGCTTTAGCTACCTATTTATGCTTTTAGGAGGAACTGAACGTTACTTTAAATTTAAATTACTTTACTTTATCGACTGGACACCTTTACCTTTGCCTGCGTAGGTCGGTGGGGTTATTATTGGGATATATTGGAGGTATAGAGATATATAGTACAGGTTAACATATTTCGATTGCACTTTGGTTTGTTACTGTTTTCTTTTCGGTTTCTTTTCGTTTTCGATATCGATTTCGATTTCGATTTCGTTTTCGTTTGGCTTTGGCGGAAATCATAGAGGAAAGAAATTCAAGTTTGACCTAAATACACATCTGCATTAATGTCGAAATATCGAAAAAGTTACATATATATGTGTAATAATAATATAGTATCGTTTAAATATAGTTAGGTATGTCGATTATATAGCATATATGTATATAGATCTTTATATACTTATATGTCTAGTACAGAGTACAGAGTACAGAGTAGTATATATTAGTTTGTTAAAAAAGTTTCATAAAAAAGGAAAGAACCGAAAAACTCAACCGAAAATAGTTGGAAATCAAATTTAGCTAAGGGAATGTAACCAAATATCAAGTGTGTTCAGTCGGGGGTTACGTGTGGTCGGATATATCGGACATAACATGTCCTTATAGGCAGTAGTAGTGGTAGAGGGGTGTACAAGGACTACTTACTCAGTGGACTCAACCGTGGGCGTTGTCGGCATTATCATCAGGATGCAGTTGACGAGAATTGTGGTGATGATGAAAAGGGAAAATAATGGATGCACTAGAATGTAAATGGCCACACGACGTATCGGATTGAATGGATCGAGCAGCCACATTGCCTTTGATGCAGAAAAGCGAAAAATATCTTTTCCTTTGCTTACAACTACGAATGTCTGCAAGAAGAGGGTCAAGTCCGGGTCAGTTGGGGTTATCCCATCGCTATCCATCGCACATGGCAAATACAGATATATACAGATATATAGGGAGCTGAGCACTTACCAGTATATTGCTGTAGTAGGGATCGATATCCTCGAGAGGAGTGGAGGCCAATTCCGGCGGGAAGCTGCCCTGCAATCGAACAGGTATTGGCACACCCTGTTCAAGTGTAGGATCCGGTTGTGGACCTTCATCCTCGTCCTCGTCATCATATCGGATCTGTAGCGGATCGTATCGTAGAGTAGAGCGTCGTGCGGAGAGAACAGAACGAATTGGGAGAAATAAGGATTAGCAAGGACCTTCAGGCAATTACTCTCGGTTTCAATCGCGAGTCGCGGCTGAGCTGGAGGCCAACTCAACGCGGAATCGAAAGAATCGGTGGAAATCATAAGTCAGAAAGTGAGCGGCACACAAATCAACATCAATTCAAGCGCTTCTTTTTTCGAATTTAGGAATTTTGTGATGGTTTCAGTTTTGCATATCAGAGATTCATCTATATATATATAGTGAGTGGCTTATGGTTAAAGGTATCGATTATATATATACAGGGGAGGGTAGAGCTAGAGATACACATCGAGAGGCAAACAGCTCAAGTTGGGAATTAGGGGACTCGGTGGGGTTGAGAGGTTGAGAGCAGGGGTCGTTATTAGTTGGTATGCAAAAGTAACACCAAGTCGGTTATACCAATATGTATATATTCTGGACTATATATATCTTTTTGGGCGCTGGCGCAATGATTTCGTCTCTTCGATTCATCATTGTTTGCTTTGCTTTTTGTCGTACAAAAGAAGAAGGTGGAAACCGAAACCGAAACTGAAACTCAAAACGGAAATGCTTATGGAAACGGAAGGGGAAACTTGGGTAACCAGTGTTGGACAACGTTGTGTGAGTGTGTGTGTGACAGATAATCAAAATATACAGTGTACAGTGTACAGTGTTGGTAAATCGTTAGCTAGAGTGTGCGAAACTACACTAGAACTAAGCTACTTGGTGGCATGGAAACAAAGTAGTGGGAAGTAGGAGAGCAGGAAGGAGGGCGGAGGGGAGTGTGGCGACTCAATGTCACCCAGCTCGACATTGTGTGCGCTTCTTTTAGTATTCAAAATTCCCTGTGAGATTGCCCAGACACTGGGCATTATTCTTGCATGTTCTGGCAAATTTTAATTGCATCGCCATGCATTTTGTATGACAATATTTTGGCCCAATGACGACTGCCTTGGCTGGAACCATTCCATTCCATTCCAACCCATATCCCAAAGCCGCCTATCCCTATCGATTTCACCCAGACGTGGGCGGGCACGGGTTTTACTTTCCTACTTTCCACGGACGCGGACACATGCAATGCCAAAAGCAAAAGTATAGGCCAAAAGCACAAGCACAAGCACAAGCACAAGCACAAAAACTCTAACGTCACTCTCCATACACACATCGCATGTACAAGTGCGCCGCCCCACTACCACCAGCACATATATGTGTGTAGTTTCGCGGGGGGAGCGAGTGGAGAAGGAAAAACTCGAGGGAAAAATTCCATAATAGTTGGCTTGGCGTGACAATTAGATTGTGCCTGTGTGTGGCGCTGGTAACTCGGTGAGTGTGTATTTTGTGGAGCCCGAAGCTTTGACGCAATTGCGGCACCCACCCGGACACAAGCCAGGACTCGGACCCGGACCCGGACCCAGACCAGGACTCGGAGTCGTTGGCAGCTCCTCTGTGCTGTGCTGTGCTCGCCGGGCGTTCAATGGGTGGCGAGCCTTTTTAAACAGCCAACTCAGGTCTATATTTAAACTAATAAAAGGCGACCGCACCGCACCACAGCGCAGCGCCGCGAGGGGGGGGAGAGAGGTGGCTCTGACCGGACATAAGGACATAAAGACATAAGCGCGTCCTCGCGCTTTCGCAGGCTTCTGGCTGATTACAAATTTATGACGCATTCGGCGAACGGAACGATGTCTGAGGCCAAAATAGGTTAGTTAACCTGCGGTTAGCCACAAATGGCAGGACCTGGCTGGGACTGGGGCTGGGAGGGGCAGGAAACACTGCCAAGGACATTTGTAAAGTCGGAAGAGTATAACAATTAAGCTGGAGAGTATGTTTTTAAGATATATTGAAAGTGTTACGGAGAAAGAAGCAGGAAGTCAGGTTACTTTGGGTAACTAAGCCCCAGAACCAGGGTAATCTGGGGTTAACAACTAATTCTTGGGGCAGGAAGGGAAAAAAGGAGTCTGGACAGTTGAAAGGATATATAGTATATAGTATAAGGTTGTTAGTCTACGAAAAATTGTGGGCAGTTTAAGGATATAAAATAAGGTGTTAACCATATAGTTAAGTTAGTTATATGACAGGATTTTATGGCGGCTATACAAAATATAGGAAAGTTTCTGGCATTTATCAGGGAAATATTGAGCTGGGAATTGAGTGGCTTGGGATCAAAGGACCTCCGTTTTAAGGAAGCAAGCGGAAGTATCTAAGTTGGGTAACGATTCCAATTATATAGGCAGAGGTTGACTTAAACTCGACATGCGGCATGCAACGACAGCTACAACTACCAGGACATGCACACACTTACGCACTCGCACGCACCTATGTACACATAGATACACTCATACGACCAGGCACACCTTTACTGGGAAAGCAGGAGAAAGCAGAAAGTTGCAGGCGCTTTGTGGTGATTGGATAGCTGGGTTCTTTTCGGGTTCTCTATGGAGCACGGGGGGGGATTCTACAGTTTGTCTGAAGCCAACTACAAATGATAGTTCAAACCGAAACGGAACCGAAACGGATAAACCTCTTAATGATGTTCATCTAACGCTAGGAAAGAACTAACGATAGATGCCGGCAGGCACCCCGATATTGCAGGATCCACAGAAGTGCGTCTCCAGCCTGACATGCTCAGCCAGGGGCGCTCCTTCCTATATATATATATGGGATATATATGGGATCCCAGCAATATGCAGCGCATCCCGGCACCAGGTCCCTGGAGTCGGGTCGTCCTTGGAGGGGATACGCGACACTTACTCGATACTCGGTTACTCGGAGACCCGATACGGGGCTTCGCCTCCCACAACTTACAGTACGCGCTGGGAACTCTGGTCGGTTCTGTGGTCGGACGTTGCTGCCGGAGGTGGAGGCGGTGACTCATCTTTTTGCTCCAACTTGGACTCGGTCTCCTCCATTCGCCTTTCCAGTGCGCGTCTATGTGGGCTTTTATGTATCGTCTCGTACGGGTCGGAAGTCAGGGGTCATGGCGCCCACACACAGGTGGTGCCGAGGCAATGCAAACATTTGCGCGTGGGGAAATCTTTGCGGATTGCTCGCGGCGGTTAAATCATCAGACATCTGCATAGTATGGTCAAAAGAACGAAACCTGCTGCTGCTCTGGCCCCTACTCCTGGCTCCTAGATAGATCCTAGCTCCTAGCTCCTAGCTCTTAGCTCCTAGCTCCTGGCTAAAGTCAAAATTATAAAACTTAAACTCAAACTGAAACTGGTACTGGTACTGGCTCTGATACTGGATCGGGCGGTTGAGTGTGGGTCTAATTGATACGATATATAGGCATATATATCTTCTTGCATTGAGAACAGCAAATATTACACAAGCACGCACACAAATTACTCGAGAATTACACAGATAAGATACAGGTACAGCTATAGTTGGTATGTTAGATACGGTTACAGGTACACATAGTTTGGGGATTCGGTTCGTTTCGTTTGGGTTTCACCATACTGACACTGCAGCCCTTGATTGGCCATTAATACTGCCCCTATCCGAGGGTGTGTGTGTGTGTGTGTGTGCGAGTGAGTGGCTTTCATTCCTGCCTGGGGGCCAGGACATTCGCTAAGCTCCTTAGCCATATGTGGGACTCGGGGTGAGGGGCCATAGGCTCCACCTTGATAAGTAATTGAGGCCCCCGGGCAGTGGCACTATAACTATGGCAATAATGCCAAATGGCAAAAGGCTGAAGGCAACGTGGCAACAGTGACAAAGGATATTTATACACCTGTGTATGTCCTGAAGTATTATTATTATTAAATAGCAATAGGTAAAATATAAAAAAAGGCGAAAGCTTGCACTTCTCTTCGGCCAGCCGAAGTCTGAGAGGTCCTTGCAGTGGTTTACCTCATATTTAGACGGCACTTTGGATATTTTCTAAGGATCTTAGGTAACAAACAAAACATCAGATAGTTTTTAGCCTTTATATTTATATGGTTTTATAATTGACATGTTCTTTAGCTGTTTTATAAGGTTTCTTTCATATTCAGACTGACATTTATCTATTTATTTAATGTATTAGATAGTTGTATAATTGTTTTATTATTATTAATTGAGAACCCCTGCAAGGACTCAACGCGCACGGGTGGCAGGCGGCGGCTGGGAAAAGCGGAAAAGTTAAAAGCGAATTTCCAGCTGCATTATATTCTCTTTGGGCTATTTACAGGTGAGCTTTTGTTATTATTTTTGTATTGTTGTAACTCAAGCGGCCCTGGGCGGTGGGAAAATACATATACATATACAGATATATATATATATATATATATATATATATATATATGGTAAGTATATAAGTAAGGCAAAGATATAGAACGAGTATACGAATAGACATAGATACAGACAAGCTACGTTTTGGGGAGCGAATACAAAGTACAAGAAATATATATATATAGATAGTGGGTACTGGTTACTTGGATACAGATACGGATTACTTGGGTACTTGGATACTTGGATACTGGCTACTGGCTTAGCTATATATCCGAGCCTGGGGCACACCAGAAACCAAAACTGGGCTAAGTGGCATGGATTGGTATTGATATTGATATTGGCATTGGCTGGCTTGATTTTGGTTGGTGGCAGCGGAGTTGCACGGAAAGAAACGAGGGGAACCAACAACGCAAAATGGCGAACGCAAAATTGTTTCGGCTAAGAACGGAAAATACAACGTTTTGTGGCAATAAAGTCTCAAACGAAAGAGGAAAACACAACGGAGAAATCATAAAACTTTCCTTCGATTGAGATTGAGATTCTCTCTCTATATATATATGTGTGTATATAGATATAGGTGTGTGTGTGTGTGTGTGTGTGGGGGGAGTAGTTTTTGAGGGGTCGGGAATTGGTGGTGGTTCTTTTTTGGTTATATTCATAGTTGTTGTGTTGGTTTCTTAGTTTTTCTGAGCAAAATCTTACTTCTTTTTGTTTTTTCTTGCGACCATATTGCGGCTGAAAGAAGATTTGGATTTGGTATTTGGTTTTAGGGCATTCATTACGAGCATTTATCAAGTTCAAGTAGTAAAAAGTAGCGTAGAGGAGTTAGGATTTTGGGTTCAAGTTCGATTTTTCGTAATTTTTTTGGTAGTTAGTTGCATTTCGCATTTCGCAAGCGCCGAATTCGCATTTGTCATTCATATTCGTGATGGGTTTTATACACATATGGGTTTTATATATATATCATTGTTCAGTTTTTCAGTTTTTCAGTTGTTTTCGTAATTTTTTTTTTTTTTTTTTGATCCAGACAGCGGCGGCGGCGCGCAAGAGTTTCGTTGAGAGCGAGAGAGAGAGCGTTCAAAAAGTTCAAAAAGAGAAGAAGTTGTAAATGAAACGGAAGAGAGTACACGAAAGAAAAAGCAAACGGTAGAAAGTGGTTATGTAGGCGAGCAGATTTCTTATATGTCGGAACAAATACTCTATATGGATACTCTATATAAGCGAGAGTAGGTATACTGATAGTTGGGGAATGCACTTTCCGCCCACTTTTGATTGTCTGCTTTGAATGCGAGGATCTCATGAGTTTTATGTGAAGATTCTCTGATTTTGATATTGATTTTGAGTTTGATTCTAACCGTCATTGTGTGTGTGTGTGAGTGTGGCGCGTTGTGTGTGTGCACAGAGAGAGAGAGAAAGATTGAGCGAGAGATTGGGTGAGAAGGACAACGGCGACAGATCTCCGGGGGGGTCGGGAGAGACAGAGACAGAGACAGAGTCAGGGCCAGTGCCTGTGTGTGTGCGGGTGTGTGTGACAGGTGACAGCTGTTTATGGCAAATGCGCTTTGAGATGGTTTGTACAGAGATTTCATATCAGGCAGCCAGCAGTCAGGATGTTGGAACAGGAACTTCCATTGGCGCCTTCCATCTTAATGCTTTCCCAGCAGGCAGCTTTCGATATTTCAAGTGTCGTGGCTGTCAGCTACGAGTGATGGTTTTCAGATCTTGATAAACTTTTAATCGATTTATCTTTTTGCTTAACAATTTATTATATATATTCCTTGGTATCAGTGTGATCACTATTTTAATTAGCTTCCAGCCGATCTGATCTGGGCCTTGCTGTTTTTCAGCCTTTGCTTATATTCGGTTAATGATTCGATTTGGTTAATGGCATTGAGTATTCATACTGGCACTAATGGGTGACTATCGTTGGCTTTGATACACGTATTCACAAGAGATTTGGCTATTTACAGAAGAATTCGTGGAGGTCTGGAGGCTGAGAGTGTGTGCTGAGACGAGGAGGACATGGACATGGACATGGACAGGGACTTAACCCTAGACCTCTGGTCAAATCAAATCGAAATAAAACCGAATGGAACTGAGGAAATGTAACTGAAGAAACATTTTAGCCTTCGACGGGTACAAAATAGAGGATATAACTATACGGCAATGATAATGTTAAATTGTTTGTTTTGGGACCGGGGTTGCTTGGCTTTGGGGCATTGTAAATGAAATGTTACGCAATAATACGGAAAAATTGATTAGGTAATCGATTAGGATACACAATTAGAACACATTACGAAGCCAATGGGTTACAGAATACACAGTTCTTACTCTCAAATAGTTGAAAAACAATTAAACAAACCAACAAACGAACAAACGAACGAACATACAACGATTATGGCAGGAAGGAAATTGTAATTTTACAGATTCGATACGATAGTAATACGATATATGTACGATCTTGGTACGCACGTAAGAGCATAAGGGTGTGTGCCGGGGTTGCTTTTTGGGTGGATTCTTAGGGGGGTTTCCTTATGCTGAATACACAATACGAGTACTAAACAAACAAATATTCAAATCATAAAACAGAATCAGTTCTTTTGGTCTCATTGAGATTTTTTGAATTTTGTTATAAATGAAAAGGAATAATCGAACCAAATGTCGAAACGAAAATGGGTGGACTTGCGCTGTATTGTATTTGTATTTAGGGTTTGAGTTCAGTTCAAATGGGATTTCTTTAGCTACGTTGATAAAAATATGTACGACTTTACGAGTTTGAAAATTGGTGGTGAGGTGTGATAGCAAGAAAGTTACTAGGGGTTACGGTTACGAAAGACAGTTGACAGTTGACAGAAGAGAGAGTTGACAGTTGGCAGTTTACAGTTGACAGTTACAGATGACAGATTTGAGAGAGTTGAGAATTACAGAGGGTCCAGTTGTGGGTCAGACAGAGATGGGTGTTCGGGGCATAGATTTTCGGGTTGGATGGCAGGGGTCAAGCACGGTGACAGTGACAGGTTAATATTGGCATGGCATTGAGCTATGAATGAACGGTTATGATGGAATTTACACAGCAGATGATAGATATATGTCTATGGTAGATGGGTTATACGGATAGATGCAGACACAGAGACATTCGTTATACAGATACGTATCCGGAGGAAGTGTGTATGTGTTTTTTGGGGGGGTGACTGCTGGTGAGTGTCTGTCACTCGATATACGATATGCGATATGAGATATTCCATATGCTATATGCGATATTCGATATTCTTTTCGGGGTAGACATGTATGTTTCTGGTTAGTTAGTAGAATATATATAAGTATTATATTATATTTGTTAAATAGACGTTCAGGCTTAAGTTGAAGCACGAACAAAAGCGCACAGTAGCGGCGGCAGTTATCGGCTATCGGCCATCGCTGATCGCTGACAATCGACGGGCAGTCGCCAATCGATTGGGCAATCAGCGATCAGCTTCAACCGCATTGGGCATTCGATCTCAATTGGAAGTCAATTCACTTAGACAAAGAGAGAGAGATATAGATACATATACGGATACGGATATACGGATACAAAAAGTAGAGCGGAGCAGTAGAGTAGGCACACAAAATCGATAATAGACAATCGATAGGCAGTTACGACATTCAGCTAGAAATAATTACCACCTCTCCCTCGGCTCTCTTTCTTTCCAGCTCCTTCTGCTTTTCATGTTCTGCGGCAATGCGTTGTTCGATTTGCACCAATGATTCGCGGGTAAAGGGACGGAACAAACTGCGTTCTTCCTCAGATATCGAGTCGGAATCTTCTGTCATTGTCTATGCGGCCAACGATGAGAGCCTTAGATTTCCAAGGCCTGCAAAAGAACCAGAGAGGGTAACCAGAGAGCCTTAATAATGGATCATCAACTGAATTTTGTAACTTATGAGTAGCCTTATATTTAAACTTAACACACAAGACATAACTAGAACTTAAATAATTAACACTAAAAGTTATTTCTAGTTATTTTCTCCGTACCTATCTACTTGACATTGCAATTCTGCCACACCTGGAAACTCTCGGAGCGTAATTAAGTTACTGAACAACCTGTCCGAGCAAAGCTTACATTGGCTTAATGAAAATTCGCCTCAGCAACAGTGTAAATCCTGCTCAAAGTTTGAACGGGCTGAGTTTGTTATAGGTTTCGAGCCGATTAAGGCCATCTCCGCTTTAACAGAATTGAAATATGCGTTTTATGTAACCGAAACTGGCTACAATTGACCTTTATCAATATTGGCTTATAACTCAATTTGATGAATAAGCAAAAGCTCAAGTACAAGTTGAATAAATTACGTATACGCATAATTATGCGTGAACAAAAAACAGGAATCGCACGGCGAATTGTTACTCAATTACAATTGGTTGGCTTTTATTCAGACTGTAGGCCATAATTATTTTTGATTATATGCTTTCAGATGAATTTGGTCAAGTATGAAATGTATACACTTGGTTTTCATATTATTGCAGCTTTTATATTTAATCTACAAGTAGCTTTCATTTGAATTTTGCTTTAAGAATCGAACAGAACCCTAACTACATATATATTTAAGACTTAAAGGATATATATTTGTTACTTAAAGGATATATACTCACATGAGGCACATGGATGTCGCCTGCTACATTAAAACTACAACTATATCCGAGGCGCCATGTTCGATTAGCGCCCGCCGCTTAGCACGATGCTGAAAATAAATTAATTATAATTTAAGCGTTAGTCGGGGCTTATAATATGCATTAGGAAACCCAATACCTAGAACCCAGAGCCCAGAGCCCAGATCCCAAAACCCCAAATCCCAGATCTAACCCAGGTGGAACCACAATGGCTGGCTAATTGGATTATTCCAGACGGCGATTCGCATTAAATGAAATGCAATCAAAAGTAAAATGCACAAAACAAAAACAAATGGCCAATCAATAAAAGAGCGCACTATAGATACATATATATAGATGTAGCTCGGAGTCGGAATTCGGTATGTCAGTCGAATACGGATTCCGATTTCGATTCCGATTCGGATTCGGATATGGGGCTTATATAAGCAGCCTCCGCTAAGGTCAAAGCACTCTTTTTCCATTTGCCAATCTGGCCGCCTGTGTGTGTGTGTGTGCGCTGGTGTTGGTGTTGCTTTTCGGCGCGAGTGTGTGCGTGTGTATCAAGCATAAAAGTAGGTCAGTTCGATATTTCGCCACTCGCACACACACACACACACACACACACACCGCACTTTTCTCCATAAAGCATAGAAGCACAGCGCTCTTATGCGGCAATATGAGCATATATTTCTTCTCTGTGTGTGCGTGTGTGTGTGTGTGTGTGTGTGTCTGTTTCATTCATGGCAGCTCGCAGCAACTCGCGAAATTCCAACTTTATTTCGAGCACTGTTTGCCGAATTAATTTGCCCAAGCGATGATGATGACTCATGCAGAAAAAAGCCGCATGAAAAAAATAAACTCGGAATTTGTGTCAATATGCAAATTACGGGCAAACACACACACACACACACACACACAGCCACACACACAGGACACTCAGAATTTCCCGGGAGGGGTTCGCCATAAAAGGAAACGCAAACGCAAACGAAAACATTTCGCACAAATTGTTCGCTGGCCAATCAAACCCGCAAAATAATATCGATTATTAAATATGACAAACTACACGGCTGCTTAATTCTAGAACAACTTTTGGGCTAAAAGTTTAACCAAAAAACATGAAAAAAAAAGGCAAAAAAGGCTCCCAGAGAGAGGAAAACAACAAAACTGAACGAAGTTCGCATGCTGTTAGTCAATGAATTTTGCATGCTCAAAGAGCGAGAAATTGGGGCTAAAGAGCGGCAGGAGCAGCTCTCCTTGGGCTCTCTCTCTGCCTCTCACATGCGCCGAGAGAGGACTTCCGCCAAGGTGGCTTGCCGCTTGGCGCGGAGGACTACAACAAGGATAACGGACCACGGACCACGGACCACTACAGACTACAGACTATAAGGAACCCCCCGAAATGCCAGCAGCCCCTCTTCGCCGCCGCCTTCGCTGAAAGTTTGCCCTCCAAAAGCCAGCAAAAGGTTGTAGCCGAAAACCGAGCAGCGAAAGCCAGCCAGAGACGCAGAGACGCAGAGACGGAGGCAGAGGCATCCCAAGACAAGGAGGCCTTCTCGAATGGGGTGTGCCAGGAGCCGAGGAGACGAACTGAGACGAGGTGACGAGGCGCCGATGAGCGGGGAATACCCCATTGATAGTCTCAAGCTTGGGCCTGGTTAACTGCGATTTTCACCAGCCCAAGAACGGCCAGAACGGCATGACATAATCGAGCCAAGTTCATCAAGTCGCCCATTTCTCAGTTAAGTCCCACGTGATTCAGATTCAGACTCAGACTCAGATTCAGATGGCTAATTGATTTTTACTTGATTTCCACCTGGCTTACTTGCCCAAAAAAGTATGCTAAATAAAACTAAACTTCACTAATGCCTCAAATTGATTATGCCTCTAAATAATCAGTAAGTTTAATTACTGTCTGTGTTTGGAGAAAAAAAGGTTCTACTTGAGAATATTTAAAGTTCAGTACTGAATTTCTCACTTAGAGCAAGTATTTAAGCATTTTCCTCACAAGGTTGACTGCATTCAATGGCCATCAAGAAGAAAATATTTCGAGGAGACCCACAAAGAATTCAGCCCTTGTGAATTCCGCTGCAATTACTCGCATTCCATGAGCAGGAAGCGATAAAATGCGGTTTCCTGATATTTATTCCTTAAGCTTAATTCAGGGCAACATATTGAGCATTTGTTTAAGCTCTCATTCTCATTCTATAGATGTATATTTTAAAAACAGGCATTCATTATGATTTATAAATTAAATATAAATGTAAAGTGGAATTTAGTTCTTTTTTATACCCTGTAAATATTTTCGATTGCCTTGAGCGTTAATGTCTATATCCGACTGGCAATGAACAATCTATGAGTTGTAAGACAACCACGAATAACACATATGTTTAAGCGAAAAAAATGTAAAATAAGTGAAAAGAAAGAATGAACCTCCTCAATAAAGGAAAATAGAAACGGACAGGCAAGGTGCCGATTAGACAGATTAGTTTGATAAAATGAACTCACAATTAATCGATGGCTATCTCAGACTGATTATATATCGATAAGTTTTCAAATTGTTGTTGCTTATTCTCAAGACAGGAAAATTGAGAAGAGGCTGAAGTCAAGAGATTGATGATTCTGGGATTAATTACATTAATGAATTAGATTGAGCTAATACACAAAGTAAATATATATTCAAGGATATTTATACAAAAGCTAAGAAATCTTTAGAAACCGATTGAATCGATTATTTCTGTATGATTAGTTGTTAATGCATAGTTTATCGTTTAATATATATTATTTCTCAGCAGGAAAAGTGAAAAACATTTATAGAGGAAAATTACTTAAGAGAAGGAATCTAAAGACTCCGAAGCTTTCGATAATTTCTATCCCCCACACTGTTAATCGGTTGTACCGATTTCAATAATTAGCCAAATTCCGAGACCTATGTATTCATAACTGAATATTTACATCACCAAAGAAGATAAAGGGGTATCCAAACTTACCGTTAATCAGTGTCTATCGATGTTGTGCTTCGCTGCTCGCTCTATCCGCTGCTGCTGTTATTGTTGTTACAATTGTGGTTGTTGTTGGTGCTTTGGCTTTGTTTGCTGGTATTTTCCTTGTGTTGCTGCTAAGAACTGTTGTTGCTGCTGTTAACTACTGTTGTTGTTGCTGTTGCTGCTGTTGTTTTGTTGTAGCTCACACACTTACAGGCACCAACACACACGCGACGCACTCACACATATATGTATATGGCATATATGTATATCTATATATTTATTACGGAGACGAAGACGAATAAAGTTGAAGCGGTAAGAACAAGTAGAAGATGAATTTGCTTGTTTTTTTCTTTTTTGTTTTTTTTTTCGATTGTGTTTTTGTTATATATTTGTTTATTTGTTAGATTTGCTTGCTTCTGTATTATTATTATTATTATTATTATTAGTATTATTACTGTGTGTTGGGTTGATTTATATGGGGTATTTTGGTGTTAGCAGGATGCGGTTAACAAACAACCAAGACGACGCGACGTGTTGCCAAAAATTCTCATCAAACGTTGCGTTTTGTTCCCAGAGCAGTTTCGGTTTATTATTAATATTTGTATTATTATTATTATTATTTGTGTTTTGTTTACTGTTATTATTAGTGTTTCGGTTTTTGGGCTTGGTTTTCGGTATTCGGTAATCGGTTTTATTTGACTTTTATTATAATTGCATTTCCGTATTATTGCTAATATTATTAGGTATCATTATTATTATAATTATTATTTGTGTTCTCTGTTGCTGTTTTAGTTTCAATTTCGCCAGCGTCGCCTGGAAAAGCGAACAAGTTGGTAAAGAGCTCAATGCAATGGAAATATAAAGAAACGGTAAATTGGTCTTTGGAAGTAGAGCAACTGTTTCTCTTATTCCTCTTTATGCAAATCATTTATCACTGGCTTGGTCTCTTTGCCTCCTCCATTCGTTGCTTTATTTGTACACTTGTATATTTAATATATTTTTTTCAACATTTACATATTTGCCAGCCTCGTTCGTATTTCGTTAATCGTTTATTTAATGTACTTCTCCGATTAATATGTATTTTTTTTTCACACACTTGCTGGCGGGCAGCTCTCACTCTCACTCTTTGAGTTAACAATAAAAAAAAAGCAGGGACACGAGCTAAGTGTAGCAGCTTATTGCACAGTAAAAAAAAGTTGTAGCATAGCAGAGCACTGGTTTTCCCTATATATAAACTATTTTCTTGTTTTTTTATTTATGTTTATGCAACTTTTGCGCGCACGTGAATTGCAGAGCCAGTTTCCAAAAAGAACAGTACAAAAGTGTGACGAAAACGAAATATAAAATAACTTCCAGCAACTGAGCGTGAGAGAGCAGCAGCAAAGACTCTCTCTTCCAATCCCTCTCCCACTCCCTGTCCCTCTCTCTCCCACAGTGCAAACTCCATTTCGGTTTACTTTTTTTCGGGGCGAAGGCTATTCTTTGCAGCAGCTGTGTGCTTCGCCGCGGCTTCGTTTATTCCGCTATTCCTTTATTCCGTTATTCCGTTATTCCGAATTCGCCGCAACAGAAACAGAAAAACGCCAAGGAAGTGGCACATGTGGGTTTGTGTGTGCGCCAAGCCACCCCAAAGCAAAGCAAAGACTCGTTGTCAACACGAGTTTTGTTGTGCCACTTTGCCACCCCTTTTTCGCCGTCCCTGCTTACGCCTTTCGCCGTCGCCGTCGCCATTCGCCTTTCGCCTTCGCTTCTACTAGCTATTCGTTCGCCTTTGTGACTTTTTCTATTTTTAGGTCATCAAGTTGATGCCTTTTTCGATTCTCCACCTTTCTCCGCTCTACACTCTGCACTCTACACACTGCTGCAACAGTGGGCCATTATTTTCGGACACTTGGCACCAGTTGGCCTGGCCAAAAGCAACTGCGTCCATAACTTATGAGTGCCAACCGCTGCCTTAAATATAGAACAACAGTTATAATCACAAATCATGCTGCCTGACCCGCTTTCCAAAGCCCCGCACTTGGACAGCGACCAATCGATTCTCCGCTCCGGATTCGGATTCGGATTACTACAAGTTCCTAACCAAATCGGGCAGCTTTTAGGGAAATTACCCAAGTCGGGGGACCATTATATGGGCCTTCTATATCGACAGGGTTCTGAAGTCACTTAAATAGCTATCCATGGAATATTTCGGACCCCTTTTGGGCCGTAATTTCCCCAAATGAATAAAACTTCAACTTGGGGTCACCAAATCGGTATATTTCACATGCCCATTAGCCCGAGGATATATCATTTAGAAAGGCTAATTGTTCCTTACTTTAGTTCCCTTTGAATTCTAACATATCATAAGGATAATGGTGCATATCTTAAGGATAAGTGGGGTCACCACAACTAACAAATAAATTCTAACATACAAATTCCCAACCCAAATCGGACAGCTATTATACTAATTATTAAAGCTTATTTTACAATAATTTTCAATTACATAATATAGCTAAATATCTTCCCCTAAGGTGGCATGTTAATAGCCAATGGACTTTGCCAAGGAATTATGGGGTCCATCTAAAGGCAGTGTAAGACCCTTCAATAAGGCACCGAGTTACTTTACTTTTTAGTAAATATAAAATAAATATTAAGCTCGAAGTTAAATATATTTGCAGCTCAGGAAAAGAGACACAATCGGTATTATCGATAAGCTTTTGGTAGGGATTTACCTTACAGCAATGAAAGAGATACAATCGGTTTTATCGATAAGCTTTTGGTAGAGATTTACCTTAGAACAATGAAAGAGACACAATCGATATTATCGATAAGCTTTTCGTAGGCAATAAAAGTATGAAGAATCACTAAAATTCGGAGACCTTACCGATCCGAGAGAAACCTAGAGGACTTTAGAAGTTTTAGACTCCTATTTTTCGATCGCTGACTAACCTTGGCCTCGGCCCTAATTGATTTTCAGGCGAGGATCTGCATGCCTCCTCCCCCGCCTGGCCCTGCTGCTCACATGTGGCCTGAACACAATCTCCTTATTGGATTGCGTCCTGATTGCAAGCCCCAGGGAGCAGCACAATAGAACCGAGAGCCTGCCACATGCCACTGGGCCTGGCCTGGCCTGGTCTCGGGCTTAGGTTGCTCCTGGTCTTTGACCATTTGCACGTCACGTATTTAATAATTTATTTATGCGGCAATTTGGGTTATGTAAATTTTGTACACCGAAAGCCAAGCAGCAAATGAAAGGCAAGTAGGGGAAGCCGATTGAACACGCACTGTGACTGCGACTGTGACTGTGACTGTGACTGCGACTGCGACTGTGACTGCGACTGTGACTGCGACTGTGACTCCTGGCAGGGACTCGTCCTGGGGCCAAAGGTGGGCAAATAGAAATAAATATAAAAGTGCCTAGCTGAGCCTGAGTCCTGGCTGGGCCTTGGCCGAGCCGATCCCATCCGAGCGACAAAAGTTGCCCCTTTCAGTACTCCTTTTTATGTCCTTTTTCCCAATTCAACTCCTTGCTCCTCTGCCTGCCCCGTGCACACTCAAACACTCAAACACTGAAACACTCACACACGTATGACATTTAGTGCGTCGAAAGTTTTTATAGATTTTGGCTAAGAAAGGAAAATTTTCGCTTTCGCTGCTTGGCCACAATTGCGTGTCCTTTCGGTTTCAGTGAGTGTCCTTTCGGTCCTCAGAAGTTTGAAGGAAAACGTGGACCCATTAACACCTAGCAAGTAACCAAATTATAGCAAGGTCCTTAGCTATTTATAAGTATTAAGTAGGCTATATATATATCCTAGATAAAAGATCTTTAAGATATTTCTTTTAGATATTTCCGGCATATTTTTTTATCTTTCAAGTCTTTGCTCTTTTTTTGATACTAAGTTTGAAGAAACTTAAACAAAACTAAACTCACTCTGCAACTATTACTATTTTTCAATCACTTTTTGGCTCAACTTTCAACTAATCATGTTTAAATGATTTAAGCAGCTCTCATTAAGTCTTTGGTAGTGGCGCCTATAAGTCTTTAGATTGCTTCACTTGGCTGAGGGTCTTTTGTGGCTGGTAACCGCCTCTATATGCTTAAAGGATATTTGAATATTTGGCTATAACTTCAGACTTGAAAAGCGTTGCACAATTTCGTATGTTTTTTATTTTTATTCCCTATTTTTTTTGTGATATTTGCTCAGCTAAGCAAAGCGAAGGCGAAACCAAGGCAATTCCAAGCACCCTTGTCCCTTTTACGCCAGCCACCCCGCTCTGGCTCCTGGCTCCTGGCTCTTGGCTCCTCTCTCTCTCTCTCTCTATGGCGAGCGTTCTCCGGCGCTCTTTGGAGGGTTCCGTTCCGCTCCTCGTGGCCTCGTCCCCATCCCCAACCCCATCCCCAGTGTCCAGCGCCCAGCACACAGACCCAGTGCCAGGCCAGTGCCAGTGCCAGTGCCAGTACCCTGCCTCGAGTCCTTAGACCTCCTCGGCTCTTTTTGCGCACAGCACGAAACGCGATATGGCACACGCGCGACTCGACTCGACTCGACTCGACTCGATTCGACTCGATTCGACTCGACTCGAGCGAAAGCCGATGCCCAGGATGCGGGGATAGGGACAGGGAGGACACGGCTTAGCCAGTTAGCAAGGCGCCCAACTGACTGACTGGCTGACTGACTGACTGACTGACTGACTGACAAGCGCCCCGCTCCACAGGATTGTCGGGTGCCGAGTCTGTGTCTCGGTCTCGAGTCGAGTTAAGCTGAATCCTGTTGTGTTGCGCTGAGTTTTTGGCTTGGTTGGGTCTCGTTTCGAATCGTTTCGTTTGGTTTCGTTTCGTGCTAGCGCAGACGTCGCATATGCGCGCTCCAAAAAGGAAGAAAGGCTGGGAAAAAGGACATGCCAGATACACATAACCTAAACAGCAGGCGAATGCCGCAGAGTGGAGTTCAACGGGGGGCGGTACAAGGCACAAGGCACACAGGACACAGCACACACAGCACACAGGACAGAGCACAGAAGGCACAAGGCAAAAAGGAGCAACAACAAAGGACACTCGAGAACACACACAAGAAACCGAGTCACGAAAAATCGAAAGTCCGCGGCACCCCTTGCCCCCAACGACTCCTCTCAGTACGCTTGCCTCTGTGAGTGTGTTCTGTGAGTGTATGAGTGTGTGTGTGTTAGTGTGTGTGTTAGTGTGAGTCCTGCAATTTGTTGTAACCATTTTCGTTGCCTACTTTTCCGAGCACTTTGGTCTAAACAACAAACCAAAAAGTTTCCCAGGCGGTGCAGGGACAGGGGACAGGGGCCCACTGTTACAGTTACTCTGCGTAACACAGAGTGTTGTGTGTGACGCACACTCACACACCAGCACCAGCACAGGCACACGGACACACTCACACGCATATGCGCTGCCACTAGGCGTATACGCAATCGTTGCTCGTTGCGGCCACATCAAGTATACGCCATGGCGAACACGCGCTTTTACACCAAACAAAAAAGCAACCTAATTCCAAGCCGAAAAAAAATATAGAAACATATTCATTTATGCTGCTTCCAGCTCTTTTCCTTCACTGGCACACACACACGAGACACACACGATGGACACTTTATATACTTGAGATACACATGTGGCGGCCATATAGGTGTAGTCTATGCCCTGCTCCCTCCTCCCTCGGCCTCTGCATCTTTCTTAAATTGTGTTTTCCTTTTTTTTTTCGGTTTCTTTCGTTCTCCTTTTTTGTTTGTGGGTCACACTCGAAAAAAAATATACAACAAAAAGAAAAGAGCTGTCTGATTGAAAGGAGGGAGAACTTATGTAAAACTTTCTTTCGCTCGCTCGCTGGCTGGCCTGCCTGCGCTCAAGGCACTTATATATTACATATAAATTTCGATGGCAGGCCGAGTGTGTTAATTCTGTGTTTTCCTTGCCGTTTTTTTTTTCGTTTTTTTCTCGTTTAGAACAGGACTCAGGCCGAGTCTAGGACTAGGACGACCTTTTCTCTTTGGCTTGTGTCCTGTCCCGTATTTCTTTTCTCCTTTAGGTTTCCTACTTTTCTGGCTTTATATTTTATTCCCTGACTGCTGCTGCTGCCACTGCTACTGCCACTGCTACGGCCACTGCTGCTGGTGGTGCTGCTGCTACTTTGGCTGCTGTTCGTTACCCGTAATCCGTTCGTCTCCGTGGTTTACTGAAACTGTCAGCTGCCGCAGCGCGTGTGCGTCCGCAGAGTGCGACTTTCGTTGAGTTCGCTCGGCGGCGGCTTCGGCTGCCGCTCGGCCAGGCTTCGGCGCCGCTCGGGCGGCCCTCGGGCTCACTCGGGTCCACTCGGGCTCACTCGGACCCGGACTGGGACTAGGCGCTAGTTCGGCCTGTGCCAGTTTCTGGCTCTGGCGAAGCGGACTCGGGACTCGGGACTCGGAATCGGAGAGCGACACACCGCCACTCGGTCATTGGGACAGGCCCAAGAACTCAGGCTTTGACTCTGGCTCTGGCTCTGACTTTGGCCAGAAAGGCTGCAAAAAGGACACGCCAGCCACTGGCAAAGGCAAAGCAAAGGCAATCGCAATAGCAAAGGCAAAGGCAATGCCAGCTGCGCCAGGACACCAAAAGGAGCACGAGCAGAAGCAGAAGCAGGAGCAGGAGCAGCTGGCCAGTGGCATACGTCAGACAAAGACACAAGAAGCCAAGACCAAGTCCTGTGTGCCTTTGCAAAGGCAAGCCAAAGTGCGGCTGCACTCAGGACTAATACAACTTGGTTTCCTATAAATATCTTACATTTATAGAGTCTTAACTAAAGTTCTAGGTTTATGGGTTATAAATAAAGGAATTTATAAAAAGAACCCGCCATATTTTGTAGCAATTATTCACTGGGAAGTGTTTCTGTCAGCGTATTAATAAGACGACAAGCAACTCTTTGGCTAATGAATTAAGCAGGGACATAATCCCGGGTCTAAGCCCTGCACTTTATTCTGCAGCGGCGCGAAGAAAATACGGCTTAAACGTGGCCAAGAGGACGCAGCGCGCAGTGTTATTGAATTATGCTTCCAACGGCAAGGGAGAGGTAAACTTGTAAGCTAAAGGATATCGTAAGACCCTTTGCCGGAGCTGAGCCGAGGTCTAAGAGGGATAATTCAAAATAAAATGCTTAACATTTCCACATTTAACTTTCTAGTTTCTCTCCTTTTGAATTCCTTTTTAGGCTTGATGAGAAATTGGAAATTGTCCAGGCATGGCACTGCATTCAGGACATCCCAATCAGTCAGTTGTATATATCATCCCTTCCATTGTCAATTGAGGCCATTCAAATTAAGGTCCTTCCAAAAGCAGGCCTTCCAACAACGCATCCTGCCAAAAACTAAAAACCCAGCTACGCCCGCAAAATGGAAAACAACTTCTCCACGAAGGGATTACCATTTGGGGATATATTTTTGAGGTATTTGGATGCTTCGTTTGTTATTATTTAAATTAAATTAAATTCCTAATCTGAACTGTGAAAAAAGTAATATATAAAAATAACTAAAATACTGCAAATTAAATCTCTAGTTTCATTGGGAATGAATATTATTCCATAAGTTCCTGCAGAGGGAGAATATAATATACTTTAAACAAGGAAATTTTTGGCCAAAGGAACTACTGGAAGTTGTACAAGTTCTATAAGGGAAAGTAATATATACAAATAATTCAAATACTACAAATTAAATCTCTAGTTCCATTGGGAATGAATATTATTCCATAAGTTCCGTCAGAGAGAGAATCTAATATTTAATAATATTCTTTAAACAAAGAGATTTCTGGCGAAAGAGACTACTTAAAGTTGTACAAGTTAAATAAGAGAAAGTAATATATAATATATATATATCAAATACTGCAAATTAAATCTCTAGTTCCATTGGTAGATTTTTATTTCATAAGTTCCGTCAGAGGAAGAATCTAATATTAATAATAATAATAATAATAAATAATAATAATTTAAAAAAAGAGATTTCTGGCCAAAGGAACTTCTGGAAGTTATACAAGTTCTATAAGGGAAAGTAATATATAAAAATATTTCAAATACTGCAAATTAAATCTCTAGATCCTTTGGGAATGAATATTATTTCATAAGTTCCGTCAGAGAGAGAATCTAATATATTTTAAACAAAGAGATTTCTGTTGAAAGGAACTACTTTATAATATTAGTTATACAAGTTCTATAAAGGCAAGTAATATATAAAAATAATTATAATACTGCAAATTAAATCTCTAGATCCTTTGGGAGTTTTTAAATGACTTAAAGCTCTATTTATGAGTTTTTTTTAATAGTAGACCTCTATTAAAATGGTGAGTTCTGGGCACGACTTGAAGATGGGCTAATAGCCGCAAATACTTAATTGCTTTGCCTGTGTGTGTGTGTGTGTGTATGTGTGTGTGGAGAGACGCGGTGGCATTTCCGCCCCCCAATTAGCCGGAAGTGGTAATGGCCCCCCAGGTGCCAGCGATCGGTATGCCTGTCGTTGGCGTTGGCGTCGGTTGATCTACCTAATTGCGGGCAAACATTCAAATGTCCTTTAAGGATATGCCAGCGGAATGTGGGAATGTGTGTGTGCAGCTGGGGGAATTTGAACAGCGTCGAAGCGGACAAACAATAGCGTCAATGTCGCAACAAATGGCAATATTTATGCGCAGCCTGCAGCCCGCAGCCCACGCCATATTAGCCCTTCGTCCTGGTCGTGGTCTTGGTCTGGGTCTGGGTCTTGGTCCTGCTGCTAGTCCTAGTCCTGCTTCTGGTTCAGCTGCACGAGCTGCGGTGGATGATGTCAGCGAGTGTGCGGTGTGTGTGTACTGTGTGTGTGTGCTGTGTGCGTGTGCCCGTGCCTGTGCGTGTGCGTGTGCGTGGCATGCAGCAGCAGCAACAACAGCACGTACGTCCTCGCTGTGTCCTCGCACACACACACACACACACACACACACACACCGCTCTCCTACCTCCTTCCTCTCTCTTCTGTTTGGATTCCCTTTTCTTCCACGTTTTTACTTCTTCCCCCCTTATTCCATTTTGCGGCCATTGCGGTTCTGACAGCACTGGGAAAAACTAGTACCAAAAACAATATAAAAACGTTACTAAATCAAGGCTTTCTTGCTAAATATTTATCTTTATTAGTTCCTTAAAGTTTGGCTTAGTTTTTATTGAAGGATTACTCCTTGATTTCATTTCAAAAAACAAAGAATAAAAAAGAAAAAACCAAGTTTCGATACAAGTCCTTGAGATCTAACTTCTAGAAGTATATTATTATTATTCCAAAATATTTAAGGCCCATAAATATAAGAAACACATTTACTTTTGTAGTAATTATTTAATTTTAATATTATATTATAAGAAACTCATGTACTTTTCTAGTAATTATTTTATTTTTAATATTAATTGATGGTTTTGGTGCGACTTTTTAGAGATCTAACTTCTAGAAGTATATTATTATTATTCAGACATATATTAAGGGCCCACAAATATAAGAAACACATTTACTTTTGTAGAAATTATTTAATTTTAATATTATATTAAAAGAAACACATTTACTTTTGCAGTAATTATTTTATTTTTAATATTATTTGAAGGTTATTGGTGCAACTTTTTAGAAATCTGACTTCTAGAAGTATATTATTATTATTCAGATATATTTAATTCCCACAAATATAAGAAACACATTTACTTTTGTAGTAATTATTTAATTTTAATATTAAATTATAAGAAACACATTTACTTTTCTAGTAATTATTTAATGTTTAATATTATCTGATGCAACTTTTTAGAGATCTAACTTCTAGAGATATATTATTATTACGAAATATTTAAGGCCCAAAGAAATATAAGAAACACATTTACTTTTGTAGTAATTATTTAATTTTAATATTATATTATAGGAAACACATTTACTCTTCTAGTAATTATTTTATTTTTAATATTATTTGATTTGGTGCAACTTTTTATTAGAAGTGCTATTGCTATTGCTTTTACTTGAAGTTTTTTTTCTGGTTTTTATATTTTACCTTTGTTATTGTTATTGTTGTTGTTGCTCCTACTGCTGTTGTTGTTGTTGTGGTAAAATGTAAAAAGGCGCACATTTCATGAATGAACAATGACGACATTTTGACAGCGGCAACGTTTGCCTTACCCAACCCTGCTCAACACATCCCCGGGTCCTGGGTTGTCCTGTGTTGTCCTGCAGGAGCCCCCTGTACCCTGCCACGTCCTACCCTATATATACATATATTTATATATATAAATGGGTAAAAGGGGGGAGCAGTGCAGCGGCATCTGTCGTCCATCACCTTGTCAAGTGCGACTAAATTTCCTGTTTCCTTCTACATAAATTCACACACACACCCGCACACCCACGCACAGGCACACACTCCCCTTGTGTGTGTCACATGCCCTTCAATACACGCTTTTATCTGCCACAATTTCCATTTGCATTTCATTTGAATTTTCCCCATAAACTCTCCCCACGGCTGCCTTTCCGATAACTGCAGTAATTTTAATTAATTTGGGTTAGCCCATAAACAAATATGCTAAGTATATCAAAATAAATATAATTATAATCAATTTGAGTGGTTAGTGGTTTCCAGGACAAGTGGTTAGGCCTAGGGGGCGGGGATGAGGGCGGGAGCGGGAGCGGGGGCGGGGGCTGAGCTCCTATCCTGTCCTGCTGCTCCTTCCTGCTGGCCGATCTCTCAAATATCTCCGGCTGGGCTAAAAGGAAATTGAATATTTGATTAAATCACTCTCGGTTATGGCAAGCGCTTTCCACTTGCACTTTTCACTTTTCCACTTTTCACTCCGAACCCCCCACAGCCACACCTGGGCCCCCTTCCCCCTCTTCTGAACATTAGCATAACCCTACATTATTCACACTTTCCACAGAAACTGAAGGAGTAGCTGGATCAGGGCGATGGGATGATGATGGTGGGTCTCAGCCCAGAATTTTGTTTTAAGAGAAGCCTGTTCTCGCCAGGATCAGGAACACCCTTGAGTTCGGAGACACTGAAACTCATCAAGGATCCTTTCTGGGCTTGATAAATCTCACCTCACAGTTTCCAGCCTTAATTATATATATTTATTTAGAATATACAGCAAGGTCTGTTCCTATATACTACGTGTAAAGAATTATGTTTTAAGATAAGCTTGTGCTCGCCAGAATCAGGAACACCCAAAACTAATCAAGGATCCTTTCTGGGTGTGGTAAATCTCTTTTCAGTTTTGAGCTTTAATTATATATATTTATATAGAGTCTATAGTATAAAGTCTGCTCTTATATACTATGTATTAAGGGTATCTTTTAAAAGAAGCTTGTTTTCGCCAGAATCAGGAACCCCCAAAAGTCCAGAGACACAGAAACTAATCAAGGATCCTTCCCAGTTTCCAGCCTTAATTATATATATTTATATATAAAATAAAGCAAAGTCTGCTCTTATATACTATGTATAAAGGGTATCTTTTAAGAGGATCTGGTTCTCGCTAGAATCAGGAACCCTCAAAACTCCGGGGACACAGAAACTAATCAAGGATCCTTTCTGGCCTTGGCAAATCTCACTTCACAGTTTCGAGCCTTAATTATATATATTTATATAGAGTCTATAGTATAAATATATATATATATATATATATATATATATATACTTCGTATAAAGGGTATCTTTTAAGAGAAGCTTGTTTTCGCCAGAATCAGGTTCCCTTCTAAACTCCACAGACACAGAAACTAATCAAGGATCCTTTCTGGGTTTGGTAAGTCTCACTTCCCAGTT